>JAPJBO010002005.1:0-23070 GCA_030068145.1 Diplonema papillatum
GCAGTGGCAGGCTGAGAGGCCCAGGCCCGGCCGGCTCAGGGCGGCCCCCATCAGGGTTTCCCGTTCGCGGCGCCGGGCCCTTTCGGGGCCCCGATCCAGCCAGCCCTGCAGGCGGGCCTCGCCGCCCCTCACCCTGCTCCGGAGGGGGCAGAACAGGGTGATGGGGCCGCGGTCGAGCGCGATAGGTCCATGGACTCCGCGTGCGACCGCGTCCTGTTCGGCAGCGCGTCGAACAGGTCGGCGTCGTCCCCTGCTCCCCGGGACGGCAGCCTGCCTCCGCCCGCGTCCCGGCCCAGGGCTCTGTCGTTGCCCGGAGACGCGGGGGAAGAGGCGGTCCCTGCTGGGCCAGGTGGGGCAGACCAGGCCGTCCCCGCCGCCCCGTGCGGCGAGGGCGACCCGGTAGGTCCTGCCGCGCCCCACAGGGAGGCCGCTCCGGACGCAGCCGCCGCAGCCCACGACGTGGCAGGCCAGGCCGGTCCCCTCGACGCTATCAGGGGGGCCGACCAGGTCGAACCCGCCGGAGCGCCGGCGGAGCGGGCTGACGACAGGGCAGCCGACGCCCAGATCGGGGAGCGCAGGCTCCGGCGGGAGCGTCGGCGGTTCCGTCACGCCGCGGACCCGGTTGCGCCCGGCGAGGTCGCTGAGCCCTTTCCGAACTCCGACGAGTCGGACTCCGACAGTGAATCGGGGCCGGACCCGTCGGGTGACGGGGGGGGCCGCGACGGACACGGCGACGGGGACGACGAGAGCGGCCCGGACTCCGGCAACGGGGGGCCCGGGGGCAGCCGTCCGCAGGCGGGCCAGCCGGCGAGCGAAGCGCCGGACGCGAGCGCCGAACCGGGGCTACCGGAGGCACCCTCGGAGGCCGGCCTCGGGAACGGGTCGGCCGCGAACGACAGGTCCGGCCGGGCCGCGACCCCAGCGGAAGCCAGCCCCGGAGAGGGGGGCTTCTTGCCGCCGGTCGCGGAGGCCGGGCCTGCCCGGAACGGCCCGTCCCCGGGGGCCGAGCCCGGTGCTTCGGGGGCTGGCTTGGCCCCCGGCGACAAACGCCCGGCGTCGCGCTCACCGGTCGACACGCCGGCGGCCAGGCGCCGCAAGCAGCCCCACAGCGCCGATGACCCCCTCGCCGGGTGGGAAACGCCCCCTTCCGGCCTAACGTGGGGCATACCGCCGGAAGCGTCGTCCCCGACAGGGGGCAGTGCTTGGGAGGGGGCGCAGCTCCCGTGCCCCAGTCCCCCCGCGCCGGGACCGGGAGGACCGTTGGGGACGGCGACCCCCGCCGCTTGGACGGCCGGCGACGCTCACACCCCGGCGGGGGCAGCCGGCTCGCCGGACCCGCGCCCACCCGTCAGCCAAGCTTGCCAGGACTTGCTGAACGCGGTTTGCGGAACACCGGGGACCCCTGCTAAGCGCCCGGCGTCTCGGTCGCCAGTGGGGACTCCGGCCTCCGTCAGGCGGAAGCCGCTCGCCGGGATGGGGCGAGGCCGGGGCTTGGGTATAGCGGCGGCGGCCCGGGCCTTGGCCGCTCGGCTGGCGGTTGGGCGGCGCAGCCCTCCAGGACCGGCCCCAGCATCGGCCGGCCGGGGGAGAGGCACGGCGGCGAGGCGAAGTCCCCCGGCTTCGTCCTCCGCGTCCCTGACGCCTGTCCTCTTCCCGGACAGCGTCCGGGCCGCTCACGCCCCGGTGCCCCCGCACACGCACGTCTCCCTGGGGAGGGGGGGGGACGACCCCTGCGATGACGGGGACGTCCAGCGCCACCCGGGGCCGCTGCCGGGGGGCCCCTCGGGGGGCTGCAGCTCCGCGACCGTCTGTGTCCTTTCGCGTGGGCGGGGTGGAGATGATCTCTGCGTGGATGGGGACATCCACCCCAACCCAGGACCGGCGGTCAGCGACGCCCAGGACCCGGCCCCCACGGTCGCCGAACCGGCGCCGGCCAGCACGGGGCCGGGCGCGGCCGGTCGGCAGAGCGCAGCGGGGTCGCAGAGGGCACCGGCGCCGGTGTGCATCTGCCGCACGACCGGGGAACGGAGGGGGAGACACCGAATGTGGTGCCCCTGCTCCAGGGCCTACCGGGAGGCCGTGGCCGGTGGGAGGGAGCCAGCGGCAGTCCCGCCTCGGACTCCCGTGGAGCCATCCGGGGGCGCTCCCAGTGCCGCAGGCCGGGACGGACAACAAGGGGGCGCAATCCCCTTCTCGTTCGAGGAGGTCGCGACTGCCGGCATTCGCACCCTGGAGCGGGTGCCGGCGGCCGCGAAGCCGCAGGTCTCAGCTCTCTTCGAGACCGTGCTCAGGGCAGCCACCGATGATGCCGGGTGGCTGCGGGCTTACGCCTTCGCCCCCCTCGTCCTCTCGGCTACCCACCGGGGGGGGCGGAAAGCGGTGACGGAGGCCCTCCGTCGCCGCGTCCGCCTCTGGAGGGCGGGGCAGCTGGAGACCCTGTGGGCTGAGGCCCGGGCCGTCTCAGCCGGGAAGGGCGATCGCCGCGCGCGCCGGCGAGCCTACCCGGTCGCAGACGACGCCGATAACAGGCTCGAGCTGCAAACGGACGTCGAGTCCGTGGACGACCTGGACGGGGCCACCGTGCGGCAGGTCCTCCGGCGGGCCCGCGACCGATGCTACTCGCGGGCCGTCTCTGCGCTTTCCGCGGCGCAGACTGCGCCGGCGGACGACGCCACGCTGGCGGCCCTGAGGGAGCTGCACCCCCCTGCCCCCGAGTTGCCTGACGACCGCAGCTTGCGGCCCGTGGCCGTAGCGAGGCCCTCCCCGGGCGTTATCCGCCGCGTGCTGAAGAAGATGCCGAAGGGCACCGCCGCTGGGCCGTCCGGCCTCTCTGCGCAGCACCTGCTCGACCTGTGGGACGTCTCCGGGTCGTTCAAAGAGGCAGTGGCGGACGCCGTCTGGGCCCTCTCTTCCGGCAGAGTGGCTTCAGCCGCCCGACCGTACCTCTTCGGGGCGAGGCTAGTTCCGCTGGTCAAGAAGTCCGGCGGGATCAGGCCCATTGCGTGTGGAGAGATCCTGCGACGGGTGGCCGGCAAGGTCCTCGCTTCCGACCGGGCGATCAAGGACCTGGGAGCGAACGTCCTTCTGCGGAGTGGGCAAGTCGGAGTCAGCGTTAAGGCGGGGGCCGACGCTGGCGTGCACGCCATCCGCAGGGTTGCGGCCCTGTACCGCGACAGGGACGTGGTCGACAGGGGCATCCTGCAGATCGACTTCGCGAACGCCTTCAACACGCTGCGGCGGGAAGCGATCATCTGCAGTGTCAACCGACACGCCCCCCAGCTGTTGGGGTACGCACTAGCGGCGTACGAGAAACACTCCGCGCTTGTGGTGGGCGACCGGGGTATCTCCTCCCAGTGCGGAGTCCAACAAGGGGACCCCTTGGGACCGCTGCTCTTCAGCCTCGTCATGCACGATGTCGTCGTGCCGCCGAACCCCGGAGAGCAGCCACCCGTCCCGGCGGCCCCGGCTTCGTCGCAGGCGCCCGTCGAGTCCGCCCCCGCGTCGCTCGGCCAGCCGGAGCCTCTCGATGCCGCCGGGGGGCGGCCCACCCCTCCAGAACCGGCTCAGGCCCCAGGTTCGGGGGACCCAGCGGTGCCACCGCCGCCGCCGGTGGGGTCCCCGGCGGCCCCGAGGGCCACGGATGGCGCGCTGAGCCAGGCGGGGCTTGACCTCCTGACGTTCTTCCTGGACGACGGGGCGGCTGGGGGTGAGCTCGACACCCTCGGTCACTGGCTGCAGGGCTTCGAGGACAGAGCGGCCGCGGTCGGGCTCAGTCTGAACCGGGGGAAGTGCAGGCTGTCCGTTGCCCCCGGCGCCACAATCCCCGAGGCCCTGCAAGGCATCGAGACTTTTCCGCTGGACGATATCCAGCACCTCGGCGTCCCCTGCGGTTCCCCCGAGACGATGCGCGCCTTCGTGGAGGAAGCGGCCAAGAGCGCCGAGCGGAAGATGCGGATGATAGCCTCCCTCCCCGACGCACATGTGGCTCTGACTCTGCTGAAGTTCTGCGCCGGCTTCGTCAGCGTCGTCCACCTCATGCGCGCTGTGGGGGCTGTCTTCGACTTCGCGTGCATCGATCAGGCCACGCAGTCTTGCCTGGCGACGATCACGGGCATCGAGACGGACGCTTCCGCCTGGGCTCTGGCTTCCCTTCCCGTCAGGCTCGGTGGCCTGGGCCTGCACTCCTGCGCCGACACAGCGGCGATCGCGCACATCGCGGCTACCTTTGACGGCGAGGCTTGCCTCCCGTCCCTGGTGACCCCCTACGTGCTGCCGCACGCCATGCTTCTGGACGAGGACGACACTTTCCTAGCGTCCCTCGAAGACCCGCGCCTTGCACCCTTCGAATCCGTTTTGGAGAAGATCCAGAACGTTCTGCAGGCACGGGATAACTACGGGGGACGTGGACAGAAAGTGTGGTCCGCGACAGTTCATGACGAGCGACGCAAGGCCCTCCTTATCTCGATGACTGAGGAGCTGGGCAGGTCAGGCCGGCTTCAAGGGTCGGCGCTGGCTCTGAAGCAGGTCCAAGTCCGGGCGCGGATCCAAAGCTGCTCCGCCCAACATGCGTCCGCTTGGCTTTATGGCAACGCGGAGGCGGACCCCAGGCTGTGGCTTTCTCCCGCGGAGCTCGCAGTGGCCATCCGGCTTCGGCTGGGGCTGCCCATCGCCCCCATGCCGAGCATCTGTCGCCTCTGCGGGACAGGCTCGGCAGACGTCGACGGAGTGCATGCGCGAAGTTGCTTCTCCGGCGGGCGCCGGACGAGAATGCACAACGCACTCCGCGATGTCATCGCTGACTTCGCCCGCCGTGGCTTGCTGGCCCCGGCGGTCGAGCGCCCCGTGTTTTCGAACACGGAGCGGAAGCGCCCGGACATCAGCTATGTCCGGGACGGCACCACCGTTGTGCTGGACGTCGCCGTCACCTTCCCCCTGCAGCCTTCGAACCCCCAGTACGCTAAGCGGGCGGCGGAGAAGCCAGGGGGGGCGGCGACAGCCTACGCAACAGCTGTTAAAGAAGGTAAGTACCGCGGCATAATAGACAACGAGCCAAACCCTCGGGAATGGCTCGCTGTCCCGCTAGTCGTGGACACCTTCGGAGCGTGGTGTCCTGGAGCACTCACGGAGTTGCGGCAAATAGCTCGCAAAAGCGCCCTCCGTGAAGACCGGACCGCTTCGGCCGCCTGCCAGGACTTCTTCCACCAATTGAGCTTTCAAGTAGCCCAGGGGGTGGCAAGAATAGTCATTTCATCTGGCGGGGCGCGACCGGACGAAGCGGTCCACCCTGGTGCAGGGGGTAGTGTCACTGCATCGCGGGTTTTTTTACCTGGTCGGACCTGCTTGCTAGCAGGCCAGC
The DNA here is from genome assembly GCA_030068145.1 of Diplonema papillatum. Lineage (NCBI taxonomy): Eukaryota > Euglenozoa > Diplonemea > Diplonemida > Diplonemidae > Diplonema > Diplonema papillatum. The sequence goes on from JAPJBO010002005.1 coordinate 5,357, forward strand.
CCAGGTCGCAGTGAGACTGGCGTTCACTGTGTGCTGAAGAAGCATTTTTTTGGGCTCCCGCTCCGGAAGCAACCGGATACCGGCAGCCCCGCTGTACTAACATGTCGAGTACAGTGTCCCGCGCTCCAAAAAAAAAAAATTTCTGTTCTGTTCTGTAGGGCGGAACGAAGCCCGGGCAAGACGAGGCAAGACGGTCTCATTTTTGGCGCGACCTCTCGAGGGCGGATCGCAGACAGGCGTTTCTCCCGTGCCCTATTTGCGGCACCCGGTCGTTGGCCCCGCTGCTCCACCTCTTCGTCGGGTGTGACGCCCCTGCAGCTGTGCAATCCCGGCTGACGATGGACGCCGATCTCGACGCGAAGAGCCGCCTCCGCTCGAAGCCTCCGCCCGCCGATGCCATGGAGCGCCTCTGGGCAATCCTCTTCGTCTTCCCGGAACTCGCCCTGGCCTACCTGCAGAGGTGCGGCACTCTGCCGAGCTACGCCATCCTCGCCGGTCAGGCGTCCGGCGAGCCCGTGGGTGGCGGCGCCAATCGCTCGATCACGCCTGACGCCGCCTCCTCGCGCTCCGCCGACTCGGAAGACGCGATCTCGCGCTGAGGGCGCTCGCCACCTGCTTGCGCGCTGCTGGCTGAACGGCGAGCTCGGGGCTGTTGCCCATTTGAACATGCAATGTAAATAGCCTCTATTCGAGCCAACCCGGCTTCTCCTGCAACAATTCTGAAACTGTATTGTATTTGGGACTAGATAATGGCGCTGAGCAAGCTTTATTTTTCCCTGGCGAAAAGCATAGCCGGGGCAGAGTCAGCGGGCGCCGGCCTACGGACCGTGCCCAGTTACGGGCCAGTACACAGCCATAGTCAGTCCCCAACGTCCCGCCGGTGCCTCGATACCCGGCCGTCAAGGCCCTACGGGGAGAGGCACCGCAATCAAACAAGCAACCGTGTGCTCCGCCACACCACACCATCCTTTCATTCCACCATGCTTCCCACATTCCAACACTCTCCCCCCCTCCGAGTTCCAGTGGCAGAGAAAGAAAGAAAGAAGCCAGAGGTCTCCCGGGTCTTCCACCTGGCCTCACTCAACCGCCACCTGGCTGGTTTGTGTGAAAGGCTCAGATACTGGACACCCACGCACTGATAACCCCCCTGTTCCATAGCCCATCTCTCTTGCATGTGTCTTGTGTCTCTCTGGCATGCCTTCCGGCCCGAAGAGGCCCGTAAAGCCTGCCCGAAAACTGGAACGCGGCTCTCCGGAGCCGCCAAAAGAATGTGGTGCCTCTTGCAAAAAAAATAAAAAAAAAAATTTGTTTTCCAGCAGGCAGGGCCGCAGCCCTGCCAACGGGGGGAGCCGATGCCCTTCCACCAGGAGAGGCCGCAGCCCCTCCAGCAGGCGGGGCCGCAGCCCTTCCAACAGGCAGGGCCGCAGCCCTTCCTACTGGCGGGGCTGCAGCCCTTCCTGCAAGGGGGACCGCAACCCTTCCAGCAGGCAGGGCCGCAGCCCTACCAGCAGGCAGGGCCGCAGCCTTTCCAGCAGGCGGGGCCGCAGCCCTTCCAACAGACGGGGCCGCAGCCCTTCCAGCAGGCGGGGCCGCAGCCCTTCCAGCAGGCGGGGCCGCAGCCCTTCCAGCAGGCGGGGCCACAGCCCTTCCAACAGGCGGGGCCGCAGCCCTTCCAGCAGGCGGGGCCACAGCCCTTCCAGCAGGCGGGGCCGCAGCTCTTCCAGCAGGCAGGGCCGCAGCCCTTCCAGCAGGCAGGGCCGCTGCCCTACCAGCAGATGGAGCCGCTCCCCTTCCCGCAAGAGGGGCCGCGGTCGGCACAGGAGCAGGAGGAAGGTGACGCCGGGATGCGAGAGGCGGCCGAGCGCGCCACCCCCGCACCCCGTGACCCGGTGGGGCGCCGCCTCTTCGGAGAGGACGGGGTGTTCTCGGGCTCCACGCCTTCGTCACCCCGAGGGGAGGAGCTGGCCCCAGCGCGACGCCACAGGGCGCAGTCGGTGGGCGGGGAGATCTTCGCCACCCCAAGCGACGAGGGCGACCAGGCTGGCCCAGAGGCAGCCGCCCAGGCGGACCCTAACCCCGCCGCCGTAGGGGGAGAGGACGACCAGGCCAGGCCCCCAGGCGCCGCACCAGCCGACCCCGCGGCAGTCGTCCAGGCCGACCCCGCAGCCGCCGCCCAAGATGACCTCGTCGCCGAGGGCGTCGTTGGAGACCCGGGCGCGCCCCCAGCCGCCGTACAGGACGGGGTCGCGGCCGTCGATCAAGGTCTGGTGGCCGAACGCGCGGGGGACGACCAGGCCGGCCCCGGCGCCGCGAGGGGCGAGGTCGAACTCGCAGCCGCCGGCCAGGCGGACCTCCCCTCCGCGAGCGGCACGGCCGGGCAGGCCGTCACGGACTGGCTCCGGGGGCAGCGGGTCGCGCTCGGCATGGTCTCGAGCGACCTGGAGCCCTTCCCGGACTCAGAGTCCGACTCTAGCTCGGAGTCGGACTCGTCGGGACCCCCCCCCACGGAGTCCGATGACGAGCCGGGGCAAGGGGGCGGAGGACCGGGCGGACCGCGATCCGACCGGGGAGGCAGTGGGGGGCCCGACCCCGGGACGGGAGGAACGGGAGCGAGCGGTGCGCTAGCGGGCCAGCCGGCCGGAGCGCCGGCAGGGACTGGAACCGACCAGCCGGACGCCCGGGATGGAAGCTCGGGGGAAGGGGCCCCACGACCCGAGCAGCCGGGGGCGAGCGCGCCGCAAGCGGGCCAACCGGCCGAGGTGCCGGCGGCGGGGGCAGGAACCGACCGGCCGGACCCCCGGGAGGGCGACTCAGGAGAGGGCGCTCCACAACCTGAACAGCCGGCGGTCGGGGCGCCGGCCGTGGAGCCGGAGGTAGCGCAGGGGCCGAGTGCCAAGCGGCCGGCATCGCGCTCGCCGGTCGGCACGCCGGCCGCCGTACGCCGCAGACAACCGGGCGCCTCCGAGGACCCCTGGGAGACCCCCCCATCCGGGCTCACCTGGGGGTACGTGCCGACGGAGGCCAGCTTTCCGTCGGAGGATGCCGGGGAGGTGGGGGCAAACGTTCTACGGCCCGGGCCCTCAGCAGCCAGTCCGGGCCAGCCCGCGCCGATCCCCCAGCCGGCCTCCCCCGAGCTCGCCGGCGGGGAGCCCGACGCCCCCGCACAGGAGCCACACTCGCCGGTTCCGCACCCCTCCGTCGACGGGGCGAACCAGCGCCTCCTGGATGAGGTCTGCGGGTCCGAGCCGGAGAGACCGACCAAGGGCACCAAGCGCCCCGCGTCGCGTTCGCCAGACGGGACGCCGGCGCCCGTGAGGCAGAGGCCAGTCGTCGGCGAAGGGCGGGGGGCAGGGTTCGCCGCGTCAGTGCGGGCTCTCGCCGCGCGGGTCAGGGACAGGGTGGCGCCACCACACGCCCTGCATGCACCCGCCGCCCCCGGCCGGGGGAGGGGCACAGCCATGGGGCGAACCCCCTCGGCCCAGGCTTCGCAGCCCAGCCAGCCGCTGACGCCTGTCCTGTTCCCGGACAGCATCAGGGCAGCGCACCTGGCGGGACCGGCGGGGCACGTGTCGTTGGGCAGGGGTGGGGACGACCCGTGCGACGACGGGGACGTCCCCCGCCACCCGGGCCCACGCTCTCAAGGCCGCCCGGCCCAAGCAGCGGCCAGCGCCACGGACGTCCCCGCGGCAGAGTTCGTCTCCTCCGGGCGAGGAGGGGACGACCTCTGTGTCGACGGGGACATTGAGCCCAACCCCGGACCTCCGGGAGACGCTCCCGCGGCCCCGGCCGGGGCGGGCCCCGCCGGACCGCCGCAGCCGCAGCCGCAGCCGCAGCCACCGATCCCGGCGCAGCCAGTCGGGTCACAAGGCGCGGCGGCCGCCTGCATTTGCCGGAACGCAGCAGGGGCAGGCGAACGAAGGGGCAGGCACTGCAACTGGTGTCCGCGATCCCGGGCCTACCGAGCCCGCGTGGCAGCAGGACAGGATCCGGCACCCAGGCCTCCGCCCCCCCAAGCCCCAGAGGTGGGCGCGGCCCAAGGCAGGGTGTTCCAAGGGGCGGCGCTCCCGTTCACCTTTGCCCAGGTGGCCGCAGCCAATGTGCCCACGCTGAACAGGGTGCCCACGACGGCGAAGCCGCAGGTAGCGGCCCTGTTCGAGACCGTGCTGCGAGCGGCATCAGACGACGCGGGGTGGCTGCGGGTATACGCCTTCGCCCCGCTCGTCCTGGCCGCCACCACGCGGGGGGGCCGAAGGGCAGTGACGGAAGCCCTCCGCCGGCGGGTTCGACTCTGGAGGGACGGCCTGTTCGAGACCCTCTGGTCTGAGGCCCAGGCCATCACGGCTGGGAAGGCACAAGGCCGCGCGCGCCGGCGCGCCTACCCAGTCGAGGACGACCTGGACTACAGGGTCGAGCTCCAGACGGCGGTCAGGTCAGTTGACGACCTGGACGGTCCCACCGTGCGCCAGGTCATCAAGAGGGCGCGCGACAGGTGCTACTCGCGAGCCGTGTCTGCGCTGTCGGCAGCACAGACGGCCCCGTCGGACGAAGCCACCCTGGCACAGCTCAGAGACCTACACCCGGCCGCCGAGGAGTGGCAGGGCGACCCAGCGATGCAGATCCCCAACGTGGCGCGGCCCGCGCCGAGCGCCGTGCGGAGGCTGCTCAAGAAGATGCCGAAGGGCACGGCGGCCGGCCCCTCCGGGCTGTCAGCTCAGCACCTGCTAGACCTGTGGGACAGCTCCGGCTCCTTCAAGGAGGCCGTGGCGGATGCCGTTTGGGCGGTCTCGTCCGGGAGGGTACCGACGGCCGCCAGGCCATACCTCTACGGGGCCAAGCTGGTCCCACTGGTCAAAAGGACGGGCGGGATCAGGCCCATCGCCTGCGGCGAGATTCTGAGGAGGGTAGCCGGCAAGGTCCTCGCGTCCGACCGGGCGGTCAAGGAACTCGGCCAGAACGTCCTCCTGCGAAGCGGGCAGGTCGGAGTAGGCGTGAAGGCCGGCGCGGACGCCGGGGTCCTGGCCGTCCGGAGGGTGGCGGCCTTGTACCGCAGGGAGGGCGGGGCAAGTAAGGGCGTCCTCCAGGTGGACCTGGAGAACGCATTTAACTCCCTGCAGAGGGAGGCGATCATCCGCAGCGCCAGCCGGCATGCCCCCCAGGTCCTGGCCTACACCCAGGCGGCGTACGGCAAGCACTCCATCCTGCAGGTGGGGGACAAGACGCTCACATCTGAGTGCGGGGTGCAGCAGGGGGACCCGTTGGGGCCCCTGCTCTTCAGCCTGGCGATGCACGACGTCGTCTCGCCGCCGCCGCCACCGGCCGAAGCAGCGGCGCCGCCGGCCGGCCCGGCGGACCCACCCGGGCCAGGGGAGGGCGTCGTGCCGCCGCCACCAGTCGGACCTGCAGGCCCAGCAGGCGCGCCGGTCGCGGCGGACGAAGCGGCGCCCCAGGGACAGCCAGCGCGCGAGCTGGCACCAGTTCAAGGGCCACCGGCAGTCCCGGCCCAGGCCGGCCCCCCCCCGGGGGCGGCAGAGCCGCAGGGGATAGCGCACGTCGACCCCGGACCAGCCCAGGTCCTGCCGGCCCCGGAAATCCCGCCGGCGGTCGAGTTGGGGGCCCCAGGAGCCGAGCCCGAGCCGCAGGGCCCGGAGGGACAAGGGCAGCCGGAAGTCGGGGGGCCGGAGGCAGCGCTCGGCCATTCAGCGTTGAGCCAAGCCGACCTCGATCTCCTGACATTCTACCTTGACGATGGAGTGTCAGGCGGAGACCTCGACGCGATCGCGCGCTGGCTGCAGGGATACGAGCGGCGGGCAGCGGCCGTCGGACTGCGCCTGAACCGGGGCAAGTGCAGACTGGCGATCGCGGCGGGGGCGGAGATACCCGACGGCCTGCAAGGCATCGAGACGTGCTCGCTCGACGAGATCGAGCATCTGGGAGTCCCGTGTGGCTCGCCAGAGAAGATCCACGCGTTCGTCGAGCGGGCGGCACAGGGTGCGGAGAGGAAGCTGAGGATGATAGCGTCCCTGCCCGACGCGCACGTGGCGCTCACGCTAACGAAGTTCTGTGCGGGCTTCGTCGGCGTAGTACATCTCATGCGCGCGACGGGGTCCGTCTTCGACTTCGCGGGAGTCGACCGGGCCACCCAGTCCTGTCTCGCGACTATCACCGGGATACAGACCGACGAGGCGGCGTGGACACAAGCGTCCCTCCCGGTCAGGATGGGTGGCCTCGGCCTGGGCCAAAACCCATTACAGTATGTTATCCAAACTTTGAACGAATTACAGTATGGTCCGAACTTTGAACCCATTACGGTATGTCAATCCAAACTTTGAACCCATTACGGTATGGATTTTCAAACTTTGAACGAATTACGGTAGGTTCCAAACTTTGAAACCCATTACGGTATGGTCCCAAACTTTGAACCCATTACGGTATGGTTTTCAAACTTTGAACCCATTACGGTATGGTTTTCAAACTTTCAACCCATTACGGTGAGGTTCCAAATTTGAACCAATTCCGGCATGATTTCTAAACTTTGACTCTCAAGTTTGAGCATTTCGGTGTCACTGTCAGGTTATAAGCCCAACACCAACGAGATACGTAGAAGCGGACGTGGAGAGAGATCATAGATGTGAAGTTGGCGTCGATGGATCCAGTTTGTGTCTTTTGGCACATGCTCGAGGTTGGCTGCTTGCTTTGGACCTCTCGATTTCTGAAGGACCTCGCACAGATGCATCCCCAGGGGAAGTGCTCGGGTTTGAAGAAGAGTCGGTGCATGGCAACCACCATTGCGGCGCACTCGCCCCCGATCCGCCCACCCCGGGGTCCGGTCCAATGCCTTCCTTCCCTGTCCAGCAGGTCGGACGGCGGTCCGGGCCCTCCGTCACTCGTCATCAGACTTCGTGGGAGGAGGTCCCGACGAGTCCACTTCCGATTCGGCTTGTCCGATTCACGCTCGAGTCGACCCTGTGGCTGAAACGCCGCTGCTACTTCCGGATCCAGTGACGCTCGCGGAGTCAGAGTCGCGGACTCAGACCGACTGCGAAGTATCAAATGCTGCTCGAAAACTGCTCCCTCTGTACGGGGGCAGAATCCCACGGTTGATTAGCATGGAAAAACAGTTGTGTTCGAAGACCACGTTCTGCCGCGAACCTGCATTTTGAGCTTGACGCTTTGAATACAACGGGCGCTCGTTGTATTTAGCCCCCCCCCTGTAATGGGCCGTCGGTGGTTATTCCTCTCCTACGCTGTCGGTAGGGATCCTGCTTTCGCAACAGGGAGAAGAGTACTCCACTGAGCTTCCGAGGTCGCCGTACTACAGTAGGGGCAGTGCCTGCCAACTTTCACTGCTGATCATGAAGTTTACCCTTCCTCCTCCTCATCTCTCTCTTTTTGCCTTCCTGTTGACGCAAGTGATGGACAGAATCATCTGCGAATGGCGCGAACGTTCCAAAGCTTCCCAAAATGCGTCCACAATGATCAGGTTTACCTTTCGTTTCTGATTGTGAACTTTGTTCTTAAATTTGTCGCAACGGTGCGGCTAAGTGGCAAGCAGCTCGATGAGCATGACTCTTCTTCCGGTCCAATCACAATCCGGACGTGGCCGTAGGTTTCAGTGCCTGCTGATCACGAGGTTTACTACAGCTGTAGCAACAGCACACAGCCGCTCGGCCAGCATGAGCCGTAGTGACGGTAGTCTAACGCCGCATCTTTGCGTTGAACGTGGATTTCGGAGGTCGCCGAATTGGAGATGAAAGTGAATCTGTTGCTACTGCGGTGCAGAAGGATGATGACTTAGGATCGGCCTACTGAAGACATGGTAGCTGCAACCATCACCCGTCTGCCTTAGAGTCTGACTGATCGACCACTGACGTGGCACTGTAGAGTCACCACAGAAGATGAATTTGTCGCCCAATTACACTGCGTTGTTAACAACTTGCAGACCTCGACTGACAACGTCAAATTTCAATGTCAAGACAATGTCAAATTTTACACTTACCGGAATTCGTTCAAAGTTTGAAAACCATACCGTAATGGGTTCAAAGTTTGAAAACCATACCGTAATGGGTTTCAAAGTTTGGAACCTACCGTAATTCGTTCAAAGTTTGGAAAACCATACCGTAATGGGTTCAAAGTTTGGCACCATACCGTAATGGGTTCAAAGTTTGGATCATGTACCGTAATGGGTTCAAAGTTTGGATAACATACTGTAATGGGTTTTGGCCCCCTCGGCCTCCACAGCTGCGCAGACGTGACAGGGATTGCGCACATCGCGGCGGCACTAGATGGGGGGACGCATCTCCCCGCCCTCGTGTCCGAGGCCCTGGGGCCACGCCTCACGTGGCAGCAGGACGACACCGTCCAAGCGTCCCTCGCGGACCCGCGCCTCGCAACGTATGAGTCCGTCCTGGAGAAGATCCAGGACGTCATGCAGGCGCGGACCCAGTACGAGGGGCGAGGACAGAAGGTGTGGTCGTCCGCCTTGGCCACCGAGAAGCGGAAGAACCTCCTCGACCTGCTAACGGAGGAGCTCGCCCGCTCGAGCCAACTGCAGGGAGCGGCCCTGTCCCAGGCGCAAGACCGGATCCGGGCGAGGATCCAAAGCAGCTCCGGCAAGCACGCCTCGGCGTGGCTGTACGGCAACCCGGAAGCGGATACCGGGATGTGGTTGTCCTCGGCCGAACTGGCGGTGGCAGTACGCCTTCGGCTGGGGCTGCCAATTGCGGCCGCGCCAGGGGAGTGCCGCCTCTGCGGGCACGGGGCGACCGACGTCATCGGCTCGCACGCCCAAACGTGTTTCGGCAGCGGCCGCCGGACGCGCCTGCACAACGCGCTTCGGGACATTGTCGCCGACTTCGCACGTCGAGGGCTGCTGGGCCCCTCGATCGAGCGAGCCGTGTTCGCGAACACGCGGCGCAAGCGCCCGGACATCAGCTACGTCCGGGACGGCACCACCGTCCTACTTGACGTCGCAGTCACATACCCCCTACAGCTCTCGCAGCCCCACTACGCGACCAGGGCCGCAGCGGAGCCAGGGGGCGCAGCAGCCGCGTATGCTGTTGCCGTCAAGGAGCGTGTCTACAACAGGATCATCGCAAATGAGCCGGACCCGCGGGAGTGGCGAGCGGTGCCGCTAGTTGTAGACACGTTCGGGGCCTGGTGCCCAGGAGCAATCACGGAGCTGCGGCACATCGCCCGCGCGAACGCCCTCCGTGAAGACCGGACCGCTTCGGCCGCCTGCCAGGACCTCTTCCACCGCTTGAGCTTTTCTATAGCCCAAGGGGTGGCGAGGATCGTAATTGCATCTGGTGGGGCGCGACCGGACGAAGCGAATCCACCCTGATGCAGGGGGAAGAGTCACTGCATCGCGGGTTTTTTTACCTGGTCGGACCTGCACTCAGATGCAGGCCAGCCCAGGTCGCAGTGAGGTGGCGTTCACTGTGTGCTGAAGAAGCATTTCTTTGGACTACCGCTCCGGAAGCAACCGGATACCGGCAGCCCCGCTGTACCAACATGGCTAGTACAGTGTCCCGCGCTCCAAAAAAAAAAAAAAAAAAAAAAAAAAAAAAAAAAAAAAAAAAAAAAAAAAAAAAAAAAAAAATAATCGTTGAGAATATGCCGCCGTCCCCGGGGGGGGATCGGCCCCCCCGGACGCCACCGGGTGGTCAGGGGCAGGCGGCCCCTGCCGCCGGTAGGAGTGCGGGCGCCGCTGCGTCTGCTGGCCCGGTTCCGCTGCCCCGCTCGTTTGCGGAGGCGCTCAGGCGGAGCCCTCCCGCTGCCGCCGCTGTCGACGCCGCCGCCGCTGACGACGCCGCCGCCGCCGCCGATGACGCCGCAGCCGACCCCCGGGCCCGGGTGCACCCGGCGCAAACCGCGCGGGAAGGTGAAGTCTGCCGGGACTTCAACTTCCGACGCGCGGGGTGCCGACGGGTGCAGTGCCGATACGTGCACCGGCTTCTCCCGGTCTGCCCGGCCTTCCAGCGGGGCAGATGCAGGGACGCCAGGTGCCCGAATCGGCACCCGCGCCCGGGGCAGGTACGCTTTCCTGTTCACCCCCAATACCCCAACCGCTCTTTCCACCCCAAACAAACACAACAGACAGCACGGTCGACGGCTGCGCCCGCTCGGCGCAGCCAAGGCGTACAGGCCGCGGGGCCGTACGCGGACGACGACCTGCCGGAGGGCCCGCTGCTCCCGCAGGTGCTGGCCGCCCGGCGGGAGGTCCGTCGGGCGCAGGAACGCGCGGAGGAGCTTGAAGCTCAACTCCTCCGCGAGTTCAATAGCTGGGCCCCCACCCCGGTGGAGGCTCTTTGCCTCGTGTGCGGTCGGCTCAGCACCACCGCCGGGGAGGAGGCCCAGCACCGGGCCCGGCATCGCAAGGATGCTGTGACCCAAGGCCGCGACTCGCTCGTCGTGGCCCACGTGGCGGTGGGAGACGAGGGCCTCCGCCACGTGCGCGAGCTCTGCCTGCAGTGGCAGGCTGAGAGGCCCCAGGCCCGGCCGGCTCAGGGCGGCCCCCATCAGGGTTTCCCGTTCGCGGCGCCGGGCCCTTTCGGGGCCCCGATCCAGCCAGCCCTGCAGGCGGGCCTCGCCGCCCCTCACCCTGCTCCGGAGGGGGCAGAACAGGGTGATGGGGCCGCGGTCGAGCGCGATAGGTCCATGGACTCCGCGTGCGACCGCGTCCTGTTCGGCAGCGCGTCGAACAGGTCGGCGTCGTCCCCTGCTCCCCGGGACGGCAGCCTGCCTCCGCCCGCGTCCCGGCCCAGGGCTCTGTCGTTGCCCGGAGACGCGGGGGAAGAGGCGGTCCCTGCTGGGCCAGGTGGGGCAGACCAGGCCGTCCCCGCCGCCCCGTGCGGCGAGGGCGACCCGGTAGGTCCTGCCGCGCCCCACAGGGAGGCCGCTCCGGACGCAGCCGCCGCAGCCCACGACGTGGCAGGCCAGGCCGGTCCCCTCGACGCTATCAGGGGGGCCGACCAGGTCGAACCCGCCGGAGCGCCGGCGGAGCGGGCTGACGACAGGGCAGCCGACGCCCAGATCGGGGAGCGCAGGCTCCGGCGGGAGCGTCGGCGGTTCCGTCACGCCGCGGACCCGGTTGCGCCCGGCGAGGTCGCTGAGCCCTTTCCGAACTCCGACGAGTCGGACTCCGACAGTGAATCGGGGCCGGACCCGTCGGGTGACGGGGGGGGCCGCGACGGACACGGCGACGGGGACGACGAGAGCGGCCCGGACTCCGGCAACGGGGGGCCCGGGGGCAGCCGTCCGCAGGCGGGCCAGCCGGCGAGCGAAGCGCCGGACGCGAGCGCCGAACCGGGGCTACCGGAGGCACCCTCGGAGGCCGGCCTCGGGAACGGGTCGGCCGCGAACGACAGGTCCGGCCGGGCCGCGACCCCAGCGGAAGCCAGCCCCGGAGAGGGGGGCTTCTTGCCGCCGGTCGCGGAGGCCGGGCCTGCCCGGAACGGCCCGTCCCCGGGGGCCGAGCCCGGTGCTTCGGGGGCTGGCTTGGCCCCCGGCGACAAACGCCCGGCGTCGCGCTCACCGGTCGACACGCCGGCGGCCAGGCGCCGCAAGCAGCCCCACAGCGCCGATGACCCCCTCGCCGGGTGGGAAACGCCCCCTTCCGGCCTAACGTGGGGCATACCGCCGGAAGCGTCGTCCCCGACAGGGGGCAGTGCTTGGGAGGGGGCGCAGCTCCCGTGCCCCAGTCCCCCCGCGCCGGGACCGGGAGGACCGTTGGGGACGGCGACCCCCGCCGCTTGGACGGCCGGCGACGCTCACACCCCGGCGGGGGCAGCCGGCTCGCCGGACCCGCGCCCACCCGTCAGCCAAGCTTGCCAGGACTTGCTGAACGCGGTTTGCGGAACACCGGGGACCCCTGCTAAGCGCCCGGCGTCTCGGTCGCCAGTGGGGACTCCGGCCTCCGTCAGGCGGAAGCCGCTCGCCGGGATGGGGCGAGGCCGGGGCTTGGGTATAGCGGCGGCGGCCCGGGCCTTGGCCGCTCGGCTGGCGGTTGCGGCGCAGCCCTCCAGGACCGGCCCCAGCATCGGCCGGCCGGGGGAGAGGCACGGCGGCGAGGCGAAGTCCCCCGGCTTCGTCCTCCGCGTCCCTGACGCCTGTCCTCTTCCCGGACAGCGTCCGGGCCGCTCACGCCCCGGTGCCCCCGCACACGCACGTCTCCCTGGGGAGGGGGGGGGACGACCCCTGCGATGACGGGGACGTCCAGCGCCACCCGGGGCCGCTGCCGGGGGGCCCCTCGGGGGGCTGCAGCTCCGCGACCGTCTGTGTCCTTTCGCGTGGGCGGGGTGGAGATGATCTCTGCGTGGATGGGGACATCCACCCCAACCCAGGACCGGCGGTCAGCGACGCCCAGGACCCGGCCCCCACGGTCGCCGAACCGGCGCCGGCCAGCACGGGGCCGGGCGCGGCCGGTCGGCAGAGCGCAGCGGGGTCGCAGAGGGCACCGGCGCCGGTGTGCATCTGCCGCACGACCGGGGAACGGAGGGGGAGACACCGAATGTGGTGCCCCTGCTCCAGGGCCTACCGGGAGGCCGTGGCCGGTGGGAGGGAGCCAGCGGCAGTCCCGCCTCGGACTCCCGTGGAGCCATCCGGGGGCGCTCCCAGTGCCGCAGGCCGGGACGGACAACAAGGGGGCGCAATCCCCTTCTCGTTCGAGGAGGTCGCGACTGCCGGCATTCGCACCCTGGAGCGGGTGCCGGCGGCCGCGAAGCCGCAGGTCTCAGCTCTCTTCGAGACCGTGCTCAGGGCAGCCACCGATGATGCCGGGTGGCTGCGGGCTTACGCCTTCGCCCCCCTCGTCCTCTCGGCTACCCACCGGGGGGGGCGGAAAGCGGTGACAGAGGCCCTCCGTCGCCGCGTCCGCCTCTGGAGGGCGGGGCAGCTGGAGACCCTGTGGGCTGAGGCCCGGGCCGTCTCAGCCGGGAAGGGCGATCGCCGCGCGCGCCGGCGAGCCTACCCGGTCGCAGACGACGCCGATAACAGGCTCGAGCTGCAAACGGACGTCGAGTCCGTGGACGACCTGGACGGGGCCACCGTGCGGCAGGTCCTCCGGCGGGCCCGCGACCGATGCTACTCGCGGGCCGTCTCTGCGCTTTCCGCGGCGCAGACTGCGCCGGCGGACGACGCCACGCTGGCGGCCCTGAGGGAGCTGCACCCCCCTGCCCCCGAGTTGCCTGACGACCGCAGCTTGCGGCCCGTGGCCGTAGCGAGGCCCTCCCCGGGCGTTATCCGCCGCGTGCTGAAGAAGATGCCGAAGGGCACCGCCGCTGGGCCGTCCGGCCTCTCTGCGCAGCACCTGCTCGACCTGTGGGACGTCTCCGGGTCGTTCAAAGAGGCAGTGGCGGACGCCGTCTGGGCCCTCTCTTCCGGCAGAGTGGCTTCAGCCGCCCGACCGTACCTCTTCGGGGCGAGGCTAGTTCCGCTGGTCAAGAAGTCCGGCGGGATCAGGCCCATTGCGTGTGGAGAGATCCTGCGACGGGTGGCCGGCAAGGTCCTCGCTTCCGACCGGGCGATCAAGGACCTGGGAGCGAACGTCCTTCTGCGGAGTGGGCAAGTCGGAGTCAGCGTTAAGGCGGGGGCCGACGCTGGCGTGCACGCCATCCGCAGGGTTGCGGCCCTGTACCGCGACAGGGACGTGGTCGACAGGGGCATCCTGCAGATCGACTTCGCGAACGCCTTCAACACGCTGCGGCGGGAAGCGATCATCTGCAGTGTCAACCGACACGCCCCCCAGCTGTTGGGGTACGCACTAGCGGCGTACGAGAAACACTCCGCGCTTGTGGTGGGCGACCGGGGTATCTCCTCCCAGTGCGGAGTCCAACAAGGGGACCCCTTGGGACCGCTGCTCTTCAGCCTCGTCATGCACGATGTCGTCGTGCCGCCGAACCCCGGAGAGCAGCCACCCGTCCCGGCGGCCCCGGCTTCGTCGCAGGCGCCCGTCGAGTCCGCCCCCGCGTCGCTCGGCCAGCCGGAGCCTCTCGATGCCGCCGGGGGGCGGCCCACCCCTCCAGAACCGGCTCAGGCCCCAGGTTCGGGGGACCCAGCGGTGCCACCGCCGCCGCCGGTGGGGTCCCCGGCGGCCCCGAGGGCCACGGATGGCGCGCTGAGCCAGGCGGGGCTTGACCTCCTGACGTTCTTCCTGGACGACGGGGCGGCTGGGGGTGAGCTCGACACCCTCGGTCACTGGCTGCAGGGCTTCGAGGACAGAGCGGCCGCGGTCGGGCTCAGTCTGAACCGGGGGAAGTGCAGGCTGTCCGTTGCCCCCGGCGCCACAATCCCCGAGGCCCTGCAAGGCATCGAGACTTTTCCGCTGGACGATATCCAGCACCTCGGCGTCCCCTGCGGTTCCCCCGAGACGATGCGCGCCTTCGTGGAGGAAGCGGCCAAGAGCGCCGAGCGGAAGATGCGGATGATAGCCTCCCTCCCCGACGCACATGTGGCTCTGACTCTGCTGAAGTTCTGCGCCGGCTTCGTCAGCGTCGTCCACCTCATGCGCGCTGTGGGGGCTGTCTTCGACTTCGCGTGCATCGATCAGGCCACGCAGTCTTGCCTGGCGACGATCACGGGCATCGAGACGGACGCTTCCGCCTGGGCTCTGGCTTCCCTTCCCGTCAGGCTCGGTGGCCTGGGCCTGCACTCCTGCGCCGACACAGCGGCGATCGCGCACATCGCGGCTACCTTTGACGGCGAGGCTTGCCTCCCGTCCCTGGTGACCCCCTACGTGCTGCCGCACGCCATGCTTCTGGACGAGGACGACACTTTCCTAGCGTCCCTCGAAGACCCGCGCCTTGCACCCTTCGAATCCGTTTTGGAGAAGATCCAGAACGTTCTGCAGGCACGGGATAACTACGGGGGACGTGGACAGAAAGTGTGGTCCGCGACAGTTCATGACGAGCGACGCAAGGCCCTCCTTATCTCGATGACTGAGGAGCTGGGCAGGTCAGGCCGGCTTCAAGGGTCGGCGCTGGCTCTGAAGCAGGTCCAAGTCCGGGCGCGGATCCAAAGCTGCTCCGCCCAACATGCGTCCGCTTGGCTTTATGGCAACGCGGAGGCGGACCCCAGGCTGTGGGCTTTCTCCCGCGGAGCTCGCAGTGGCCATCCGGCTTCGGCTGGGGCTGCCCATCGCCCCCATGCCGAGCATCTGTCGCCTCTGCGGGACAGGCTCGGCAGACGTCGACGGAGTGCATGCGCGAAGTTGCTTCTCCGGCGGGCGCCGGACGAGAATGCACAACGCACTCCGCGATGTCATCGCTGACTTCGCCCGCCGTGGCTTGCTGCCCCGGCGGTCGAGCGCCCCGTGTTTTCGAACACGGAGCGGAAGCGCCCGGACATCAGCTATGTCCGGGACGGCACCACCGTTGTGCTGGACGTCGCCGTCACCTTCCCCCTGCAGCCTTCGAACCCCCAGTACGCTAAGCGGGCGGCGGAGAAGCCAGGGGGGGCGGCGACACCTACGCAACAGCTGTTAAAGAAGGTAAGTACGCGGCATAATAGACAACGGAGCCAAACCCTCGGGAATGGCTCGCTGTCCCGCTAGTCGTGACACCTTCGGAGCGTGGTGTCCTGGAGCACTCACGGAGTTGCGGCAAATAGCCGCAAAAGCGCCCTCCGTGAAGACCGGACCGCTTCGGCCGCCTGCCAGGACTTCTTCCACCAATTGAGCTTTCAAGTAGCCCAGGGGGTGGCAAGAATAGTCATTCATCTGGCGGGGCGCGACCGGACGAAGCGGTCCACCCTGGTGCAGGGGGTAGTGTCACTGCATCGCGGGTTTTTTTACCTGGTCGGACCTGCTTGCTAGCAGGCCAGCCCAGGTCGCAGTGAGACTGGCGTTCACTGTGTGCTGAAGAAGCATTTTTTTGGGCTCCCGCTCCGGAAGCAACCGGATACCGGCAGCCCCGCTGTACTAACATGTCGAGTACAGTGTCCCGCGCTCCAAAAAAAAAAAATTTTTTTTTCAGGGGGCGTTTAGCTCAGTGGAAGAGCGCCCGTTTCGCATACGGGAGGCCGAGGGTTCGAACCCCTCAATGTCCAATTTTTCCCTCGCGAAAAAAGAAAAGCGGCGTTTCATCAATTCCGCCAGTTGGGGTTTTTCCGAGACTACTGGGGGGGCTAATTACTGGGCTAATTCCCATTCCATAGCTGTCAGCCACAAGGTAGCCACTAGTGGCTAATTGGGAGCCACAAAGTAGCCACAAACCTTGTGGCTACCTTTGTGGCTAATTATGCAAAATTTTGATACCCAGGAAAACCACGTGAAACTAGTTTTTTCGGCCAGAAAATGCATCTAAAACACAGTTTCTGATGATTTTGACAGGTTTTTGGGCCCGAATTTGGGTAAGCTGCTTCGCCCTGGCCTCGTATCCTCAGCCGCGAGTCAGCGGCAACGTTGGCAACTCTATCAGTAACTTCGTACAACACTGCAAGTAATTCAAGGCTTGAAAAGTTCAGAAAACAACAACAAGCTGCTGCATCTTGCCAACACGGTCGCAGCACCAATGCTAATGCCATAGTTCTGGTACCGTCGAAAGCGATGTTGATATTTCAGACCGCAGAGTCAGTACGAAGCTGCCAATGCTTCTGTTGCCAAGTTTTGGAGCAGGCAAGGAATCAATTTAGTTCAAAGGGTCGCTTGTCCGCAAACCCGTTTCAGTTGCGGGGTGCATAGTCTCCAACTTTTCCTGCTAAAGGACCCAAACCACGCCGGTGACAGCCGTACTAGTAACGACGATGCACTGATATTCTAAGTACCCAAGGTTAAACAGGACAGCAACGACCCAGCAAACGGAGCATTTCACAATTACGACAGCTCTTCTACTCGGTACCCCGTCACCAGCGAGTTTGCTTGCTTGCTTGCAAAGTGCACAGAGCTCGCAACTTCACACGGCAGCAGGCATAGTTACTATGATAGTACAGCAGGAGCACACTGACAGTGTGACTGACTCCCTGTAACAGCTGTCACTGAGTGGCACTGTTACACTTGTTGCAATCAGCGTCCGAAAGAGTTCAAGGAGGAGCCAAAGATCCGAGAAAAGTAGCGGGGGCAATCTCTCACACGTCTTGGAAATTCCTCGCAGGCTCCTGTAGCACAGGCCCAGCCAAGGCACAAGGGAAAGTTGAAAGTGACTGACTTGCGACAATACCAGTCCAGCAGGGCAGCACGGGCCGCAGGCCCGCGGCAGGGAGCTCAAGCTCAGTCACCATCCGCCAGCTCCTGACTATTATCAGACGGCTGACACGTTTTCTTTGCAGCTTTCTAGCATCATTCAAATCTGATTGGCTGCGGCGGTACTTGCCGCTCTCTCCCACTCCTCCTCTGGGGTCATTCAAGAGGCTCGGAGAGCGCCGGTCGCTGGTTGAGAGGCCCTCTCAGAGGGTTTCAGGACAGAAATGGTAAGCGCTTTGCAAGTAGAACGGGTCTGTCACTCTCGCCAACCTGAATTATGCACGATTCTGTGTGCATAATGCCTACTACTACTTTAGTAGCAGTAGAGGTTTAGTAAACCGTTTACCAATGGTACCCCAGGGTGCGCAACCAGGATGCCGAGCCCAGGGTGTAGCAACTAACCCGTATTCTGGCCCAAAACCCTGTCAAAATCGTCAGAAAACGTGTTTCAGATGCATTTTCTGGCCGAAAAAGTTAGTTCCACGCGGTTTTCCGTGATACCAAAATTTTGCATAATTAGCCACATAGGTAGCCACAAGGT
>JAPJBO010002006.1:0-23068 GCA_030068145.1 Diplonema papillatum
CAAGCCTGCGGCTGCTCCGTCTACTTTGTTGAAAACTGGACGCTAAACGGTGGTCGTGACCGACGGCCAGTGGGCATCATCCCCTCGCGTGCTGGCCCCTGGCAGCTGGATGCTGTCCTCTCTTGCGGTGGCCCGGGCGGGTGTCCACCGAGGGGTGGTTCCTTGCCCGTGGGAAGGCCGTGCTTCGCGCAGGAACCCCGGCTGAGGGGTTCGTCCCTCGCGCGGTCGGTGCTGGCGCGGTGAGAGTCGTCTCCTCGCCGCCGCCGCGGCAGGGGTGTTGCCCCCTCCGGCAGGGTTGTCATCCCTTCGAGTCCGACGACCGTTACCACACCAGGCACGTAAACACACGGAGCTTGCACATACCCAACTGTTCCCGCACTTCGAGTTGCCGTAGTTCGACCTCAAACTTGCACGTGGTTTCGGCCCCGCTGCAGCTGCACACATCGCAGAAGCAGCGTCAACGCCGACTGACAACGGTTGAGAAACGTCCCCAAGACTCAGAGTGTCGTCCCTGTTCCTCGAGTAAGTTGACTCCGCCAGGCTGGATGGCGTCCTGTAACTGGACCTGTTCCTGCACTCGATGCATAATTTTCATCCCAACGACACAAGAACCTGGGTTTTCACCCGTTTTCTGTGCGAGTGAGTGAGTTGCTTCACGGCGACATTCACCAGATGTTAACAGAACTGGTTACTGCAGTACAGGGCCACAAAGCAGCTTGTACTGGCTGGGATCGGGTACCTGTCGTAAAAATCCCAAAAAAACTCAAAAAAAAACACAAAAAAAGGGGGATATGGTGGTTATACGGCAATTGCGGCCGGTTTTCAGGAGGGAAAAAAAACCGAAAAAATTCGCCACATCCGCCACACGACTTTTTCATTTTCGTGTGGCAAATGTGGGCCACACGTGGCAACCGTGTGGCGACCAGCCCTGGATGAGGCACCTTTTCCTGCTATCCTTTCTTTTTTGGAAACAAATTGAAGACATGAGAACACACAAACGCAAACGGTGGTGCCGTCATCAAAGGAAGAACCCAAAAAAGGAAAGGAGAGGAAGAGGCCAGCTTTACTGGGCTGCTTATGCCGGGAAGATAATGAAAAACAGGTGAAAGGGTGGGTAGGGGGGGAAGTAACGAAAGACAAGGGATGGCTATGATAACATAGGGTTAGCCTGCTCTGCAGCCTTCTTCTGGTGGTTTTTGACTCCAGCCCTGAGTTTGAGTCAGGGCGTTTGCGTCTGGGAGGCTGTCAGAGTGGCTTGGGCCGTGTCCCGCACTCGTTTCAGCGCAGGCACAGCGGTGTGTCGGTGGTCTTCTCAGGGAGTTGACTCACCCGTTTCGCCAGTTTTTGGCTGGGGGGAACAGTGGGGCTGTTTTCACGCCCCGCCTCCCCGGCCTTGGGGAAGAGAAAAGATGATGGAACTCAAGACTTTTATGGAGAAGAAGATCTGGTACTTCCGCGAAGTAACCACCTGGTCTCTGGGGCCGTCGTCGTTTCGCCCGGCCGGCGGCGTCGCTCTGTGGCGTGTCTGCCGTGGCCGCTTTCGTGCTCGCTCCGGGTGGCGCTGTGTGCGGCCGCCTGGCCCTGGGGCACTTGTTTTTGAGGGTGGTTACTTCGGGAAGCGGTAAACACAAGAAGGGCGCGGTGGTGGGGTTTTGGTCTGCTCTGTGCCAGACTATGGTGCCCGTTGTTCACGAACGTGGTTCTGGCTGTGTCAGTCGATCGCCACTCGCATCAACTCGATGCTCTTCTGCGGTTTCCTACCCGCTACCCGGTGACCGGTAACAAGCAGTCTCTCCTGTTCTTGACCTTCAGCTGAGTGGTCAGGAGAGCCGCCGCGGTGCATCAGGTTCCAGTCAGAAAGAAGACGTTGGTTGTGGACCGAGAGGTAGGGCACGGGGAGTTGGTGAGAACGTTTTTTGGTTGTCGACGCTGGCGCTGTTGCCCGTTCCTGAAGCCGTCAGTGACGGCAGTGCCCGCGACGGATCGCTCATCTGCAACCCAGTGATCGGATATAAGCTGCCTCGCCCAGTTTTTGACCTTGTGCTTGTTGGTCAGGAGGGCTGCCACGATGCACCGAGTTCGTTAAAAAAAAGACGTTGGTTGTTGCGGGCTACGGGCCCGACATTGGAGGGGCAATGTGTCGTCGGCGGTTGGACCGTGTAAGGTCCGACACTAGTTGTGTGCCTCTCGCACAAGTCCCAACTCTCCTGCAGTTTTCTTTCTGCAGCGGTCTGTGACCGGGCACAGTCTGACTCTCCCGGTACGGGGTGGTCAGGAAAGGCCGTTGGAGCACCGCGGCTCGACCGCGGAGCGGTCTTCTTTCAATGAAACAAAACACTTTTCCCCATCTTTCCCCAAAGAAGGTGGCTAAAGCCCGTGCGGGCACGTCGGCGTCGACTTCGAATGCGGCGTCGTGCAATGCCTTCGGCCTTCAGTGCGTCAGCCGGACTCAGAGTCGCTCTCCCGCGGCCGCCACTGGCTGGGGAGAGGAGTTAGTTCGTCATCCCCCGTGTTGCCAGGTTCCGTCGAGGAGGACGACGACGACATCGCAGGGGACGAGACCGGTGTGCGAGTGGAGAGGTACGGGGAGGGCTCTTCTTCTCGCTCCTGACTCTCCAGAGATGGGGGTCGAGCCGCCTCCGCGTCCTTGCGCAGTATCGCATATGTCGGGATGACATCGATCCGCTGCAAGTAGCGCAGGGCTGCCTCCGGGTGCTTGAAGAGCAGCTCCCATAGGCGAACTTCGATCGCGGCTGACCTGTCGAATCCAACTGCGTCCCACATAGCTGCCCGTGCTGCTCCCGACTCCGCGTGCCGACACGAGATGAAAATGTGTGGAAGGAAGTTATGGACCCGGTGTCCACAGAGGGGGCAGGGTCGGAAGTACTGCTCCTGCTCTGAGGCCGGGAGGCTCCTATACCCCGTAAAGTACCGGGTGATAAAGAGACCGTGGTGCATCGTTCGGAACTGGCGGATTTCCTTCTCTGCCCTCACGGTCAGTTTGTCCGGCACTGGGATCTTGCGTCCCCCAACGATCTTCACGAACGGCATGCCTACAGCAAGGCGGCGAGCCCTCACTATCGCACCTTTAGCTCCCCTCTCGCCGTCCTCCCTGAGCAAAAACAGCTTGAAGCGGTTTGTCGCTTCGACGTACGAGAGCGGCGGCGGGCGGGAAACTCCGGCAGCGAGGGTCAGGTCGGGGGACTGCGTCAGTTGGCGGGCTAGCAGAGCAGCCTTCTTCGCCAGCTTGTCAGCGCGGTCATTCCCGGGGAGCTTGCAGTGACCGAACACGAACTGCAGGATCAGAATATACCCCCTCCTGGCGATGTTGCAAAGTTTCAGCCAGATCAGCTGGTTCATGAACCGCTTCTGTCGGTGGGGGCCGGGGGCGAGGTCTTTCAGAAGCGACTGCGAGTCGCTGAGCACCCACGCCACCTTAGGTTCATCGAATGCCATCTGCGCGGTTGCTTCCCGAGAGGTCTCTTCATCCAGGATTTCAACCGCATTGAGGAAAGCGACCTGCTCCGTGCGGAAACTGTTCGAGTGGGCCCCGACCGGGCAAGTCCAAGCGATGGCGTTACCGTCCACCGGTCGCCTCCAGTCCGGGCCACGGTCGCCGAATGGTTTCTGCACATAGACCCCGCCGCCTCCCCACACGGTGAGGTCGGTAGTGTTGATGGCCCACGGCTTCAGCTCGGCTGGTCCCGTGTACAGTGGCAGCCGAGCCCCCGTCCGGGCGGAGCCGTCCGCCCATGCTATCCGGTGGGGCTTGGGGAGTGAATCCAGCCTGGTTGCCACCGTTCTTCTGTTGACGGCCGGGTCTTTCGACCGCTTTTTGTCGAGCGTGCTGTGTACCGTCACCTTGGGGACACTTTCCCAGGGTTTAAACGGGCGGTACATCGGGATCTCACGGCTCCTTTTGTTGAGGCGTGCGCGCGTGTTCAGTTCCGCGAACTTCAAGAGCAGCAGACTGCGCGTGTCCAGCACCTCGGACCAGACAGATCGCCGCATCGACATCTTTTCGCACAAGGTGCCAAGCCTGTACTCGATGTACCCATGGATCGAGAGCACGCGGGCCTCTCTCTGCGCAATGAAGGCCGACACCCCTTTCTTGCAGCCCAGTACGTACGACAGGGCTACTCTGTGTCGGCTCTCGAGTAAAGCCAGAAGGAGAGGATTGGGACAACCATGGCTGGGGAGTAGGAAAGGACCGTAAGCAGCAAGGCAGTGCGTTACGACCGGGAGGACGTACGTCAGGTACACCTTGCGGTTCGTGCAGACGCTGAGGCCCCAGGACTTCATGCACGTTCTCCGCAGGATGATCATTCTCTCCGACAGCCTTTCCAAGACGTTTTCCACGTGCGGGCGGAAGGAGAGGTTGTTGTCGATGATCAGGCCTAGGAAGCGGTGCTGTGTGACCCACCGCAGGGAGGTAACCACCTTGACCTTGGAAGTTGCACATCTTGGACGGAGATCGTTTTGCGACCTGACCGCGATTCCGTTGCGGGCGGCGACGTGTTTGCCGTGATGTGCCTTCAAGTCGCCATTCGAAACGAAGCTGCAGTTCTTGAATCCCCAGCTTGTGTCTTGGGGGTCGAGACAGAGTTCAGCGGTGGTGGAATCGAACACGAGGTGAGGAGCAGCAGAGGAGTCGCGCCTCTTCCAGTTGAAGAAGACTCCTTTTGTTTTCTCATGTGAGATTTGCATCTTCGCGCGAGTCGACCATTCCTCAACCAGGGTGATCACATCCTGTGCCCACTTCGCCAGGCCGTCCAGTTCGTCCGCAGAGATCGCGAAGCCGGTGTCGTCAGCATACAGTGAGGGAGTGATCTTGGCACGTTGAGCTTCAGGGCTGAAGTTAGCAGCGTTGTCTTTGACCTTGAGGATGTCTCTCCCTAAGTCGTCGATGCAGAGGAGGAATAGAACAGGCCCCAGGACCGTTCCCTGGGGGACACCTCTCTGCAGCTTCGAGGACTGGCCAAGTACCCCGTCCACCTTGAAGCGCGCCCTGCGGTCCTCGAGGAAAGCACGTAGCCAGAGCACGAAACGTTGTGGGACTCCCCTCTTCTCGAGGATTCGGAGCAGGCGGTCGTGATCAACGGTGTCGAATGCACTCATGAGGTCAAACGAGAGGAAGCACGCAAATTGGTTCAATCGGCGCGCCTCGTCCAGGGCGGCGACAATCGAGAAAGCTTGCTCCTCAGTTCCTCTATCCTCTCGGAAGCCGCCTTGGAAGACCGAGTACGGCATCACCGTCGGGAAATCAGGGCTCTCGGTGATGAAGACGAGCCTGTTTTTTACGATGATTTCCATGAGCTTTGCCGACACGCTGGTTAGCGCAATCGGTCGGTAGCTCAGCGGTGACGAACGATCTTTACCAGGCTTGTGGATGGGCACCATGTGAGCGTCCCTCCATTGGCGTGGGATCTCACCCTTCCTCCAAGATTCGTTGAAGAGCTGCAGCATGGAGTTGCGGGCCTCAGGTCCGAGGTTCTTCAGAGCCATTGAACACAGCCCCTGCGGATCGAGGCTCTCCTTCTTTTTCAGATCATCGATTGCCCGGTCCAGTTCGTCTGGGGTGATCTCTCCAGTGGCGCCGCGGATTCCGTCGTCCGGTTCGAGTTCGGGGCCGTAGGTTGGTTCGAAAGGGGTAGCTGCACCGCTCACCACAGCTTTGCACGTGTTAGCGAGACATCTGCCCAACAAATCCGCTTTCCCTTTGCCGGAAGTGTACTGGCTGCGACCGTCAGACAGTGGGGGAAGCAGGTTCCTCTGGAATCGGCCATCAATCGAACGGATGATCCGGTACAGGAAGCTGAGGTCGGTGCCGGAGTTGATTCCAGCCACCACCTTGTCCCAGTACCGTCCTTTGGCTGCATGAGCAGAAACCGAAAACGCCTCCTTAGCGCGACCGTACTCCTCGAGTTTGTCGGCGTCAAAAGGGTCCCCTTCTGATGCTTCTAACGCCGATCTCTTCAGCCGCTCCAGTTGTGTGAGCTCGGGTGACCACCATGGTCTGTGCGGGCCCTTTCCGGACGCCCTGGGCACATGTTCGCGGATGGCTGAACGGATCGCGGCGGAAATCCCGTCTGATCGTGCTTGGATCGAGGGGATGTGACCCTTCGGGCAGCATTGTTCGACATCCTCCAGGAACGCCTTCCAGTCGGCTTTAGCCCACACGTAGTGAGGGGGCCTTTTCAGCACTTTCTGACGATGTCCCCTGGCAACTCGGAACACCATGACCTTGTGATCGGACTTACCCCAGGGCGGCAGCGTCGTCCAGTCGAGAATCAGCTGCTCAGGAGGGCGAGCGGTGATTACAACATCGGTGGATGATGGCCTGGCGGATGTGGGCTCCCTTGTGGGCTTCGACGGGTCGTTGTGCACGGTCGCGGGGTATTCCTGCAGCCAGTCGAACAGCGTAGAGCCTCCAGAGTTAGGTGCCCCACGCGACCACTGCGGATGGTGGAAGTTCAAGTCCCCGGCAATGATAGTCGTGTCGTCGAGCTCGAGCGATTCAAGGTTTTCGGGCAGTAAGGCGGGCGATCCTGGCGGGCGGTACACATTCAGCAGCCTTAGCGGAGGTAGTCCAACGCGTTTGACCAAGACGCCAAGACACTCGGTGGAGCAGTCGTCACCGAAGGAGGCGCCCGGGATTAAGGACGCTGCGAGATCAGCCCTTACGAACGTGAGAAGGCCCCCTCCACGGCTTCCGCGGTCCCGGCGGAACAAAACGTAACCGTCCAGGTGCGGGGGCAGAGACTCGTCGGAGAGCCAGGACTCTTGGAGGAGAACAATATCGGGCCGCAACTCCTGGACTCCTCTGCTGATCTCCTCCAGACTCGTAGGAATGTTCTCACGGGCGTTGTAGGAGCGGCAGTTGGTGGAGGCGATGGTTAGGGCATCAGTCCAGTGCGGCGCGCCCCCGTCGCGCGCCACACACGGTGCCCGCTCTCTGCCGCGCTTTGCGCTCCTGCGGCTCCGTCGCTTGGGGCGTCTGCGACTACATCTTTTCCTTCTCGATGTGGCAGACGGAGCGAAACGAAGAAGGATCGTCCGGAGTGCCGCAAACCTTTGAACAAAGGCGTGACGTTCCACCCCAAGCGCGTCAAGTTCCGTTGCAGCGTGTTTGCGTTCGAACCGCAGGGGATGCCAGCCACCGCGAAATAGGCGATCTCCGCGGGTAGATCCGGTAACAGCTGACGGGCTTCGGCGTACGAGGATGCCCTGACTCGAACACCCAATTCCCCTCTGCAGTAAGAAAGACCCAGTTGGAGATGGTCTATCTTGGCTGCGATGTTGCTGACTTCCCCCATGTCCGCCCTATCCGGGACCAGTAGGACACGGTAATCTTGCGAGTTCAGCGGTTCAAAGTACGCACCCTGGTACCCGCTTGCGCGCAAGATGTCGACTTCATCTGCTGCGTTGGCCGAAAAGTGTATCTCCAAGGTCTGGTAAACTTCGCCCCGGGAGAACTCTTGTTTGGCTGCAGCATCCCAGCACGAGTTAACTGCACCGCGGGTCAGGACGCTGTGCAGGTAGTACTGCCCCCACTGGAACGGGGAGCCCGACACTTCTTCCCATGACGCATGGGTGACGTCGCCGTCGAACACGTGCAGGGGGAAGACGGCTCGAAAGCGCATCTCAGGGAACTCCCAGTCGCGATACAGGTCAGCTTTATCGCAGTCCCTTGCGCCATCACTCCACACGAGGCCATCGGGTGGTCCATTCCCCCTGCGCGATTTTCCGCCCTTGTGCCCCTTAGTCCCGGAGCTCGCATCCCCAGCGGGGGCACTTGGCACGCTGGTACCCGAGGACCCAGCGCCCCTACCGCCCCTGTTTCCCTTGCCGCCGCGCCAACTACCTCGGCCACCTCCCCCGAGGAGCCTGACCATCACGGTCAGTGTGTCGTCGCGGTTGACGGCGTTCTCGGCAAAGGAGTCCGAGAGGACTAGTTGCCTGGTTCCCTGCGAAATCCAGCACACGTCGGGGTCAAACCAAGTCGACTGCGCGAAGAAGTCCCCGACGACAGTTTCACTGTCCACCGTGCAGTGTCGGTGCTTGCCGGAGGGGTCACAGACCCAGAACGACAGCAGTGCAGGAGTGTCGGGGGCAGGCGGGACGGACGTTGTTGCGAGCGTTGCAGTCGAGGGCGGGGGTCGCACGGGGTTGACCGCAACAGACGTGTTTTGCGTACAACCGCCGCCGAGGACCAACGGTGATGCACGAGCGTGGGGGACAAGGACGTTGTCAGTGGTGCCTTCGAGCGTGGCACGTTGAGCTCGGAGCATGCTCCGGCGCCTGACAGCCGCCCTCATCAACCTTCGTTGTCTCGCTGGCAGACTCCGTAGTATGGAACGAGGGGGCTGCGGTAGGCGCGGGAGGCAGGGCGCGTCGATGGCGTGGGTAAGGTCAGGGAGGATCAGGGGATCCCAAACGGGTTCCCACCAGAGAGACTTTCCAGGCGTTCGGGGATGCGAAGCTAGGGCTTGCTTCCGGGGATAAGCTCCCGGAAGCAAGCCCTAGCTTCGATTCCTTGGAGGTAGGACCAAACAAACAACGGAGTAAACAGCGGGTACAATGAACCCCTGTACTACCTGCAGGATTAGGCCGTCTAGCCTCGCCTAGGCTGCAGTAAAAGTTCCGCCAGACAGAACAGAACAGAACAGGCCTACGGCAACGTGGCACCAGCTACGACTTTACCATCAACTGTTGCACAAACTACCAAAGCTCTGTCAACACTGCGCCTTCTGCTGTTAAACCCCAAGTACTCCATGACCTGTGCACCAGCAACCAACGCATTAGACCGTCAACTGATGTGTGCAATTAGTTGTAAGCGACTCCTGCCACTGCCCCCCCCTTCGTCCTGAATACAATCAGATAAGAAGCTCCAACCTAGCACGAGCCTTTGCGGCCGTGCAACTTGAAGGAAAAACACCCGAAACAACAGCATATGAGAAATGAAACAATGACAACCCCAGAGAGTTCGGGAACGACCCACTGCAACCCTGGGAAAAGAAATAATTGCGCAAAACTGAAACAATAGACGCGGTAAAGCACCCCCCTTAGCCTACTACAAGCAACCTAGCCCACCTCAACCTAGCCTGTGCCTTGTGCGGCACATTGTGTCTAACCTGCGTGGCATGTTACTTGACAGTAACACGGCCCAGTAAAGCCGTTCCCGCCGAGTGGGTGTCAAAAAAAAAAAAAAAAAAAAAGGAAGAGTCAATCCCAATGACACTGCGTGACAGGGATTGGCATGTTTTGTTAGCGTCTAGTCAACCTCTACGACCGCCTCGGAGCCTTCTTCCAAAGAAGAAGCGTACGTAAGTACAAAGGTTTCCGATGGTTGTTGAGGCTATTCGCCAT
This sequence comes from Diplonema papillatum, assembly GCA_030068145.1. Classification (NCBI taxonomy): domain Eukaryota; phylum Euglenozoa; class Diplonemea; order Diplonemida; family Diplonemidae; genus Diplonema; species Diplonema papillatum. Next base: position 9,370 of record JAPJBO010002006.1, read on the forward strand.
TCGCGAGGAAGAAACTTGCGGGGTTACCTTCGATCATTGCACAGCTTTTCGAAGCCATTTCGAGTAGCCAACACACAGCCTTTCGGGGCAGCAACGCAGCCTTTCGGGGCAGCAACGCAGCCTTTCGGGGCCGCTTCGCAGCCTTACGGGGCAGCTACGCAGCCTTTCGGGGCAGCTACGCAGCCTTTCGGGGCAGCAACGCAGCCTTTCGGGGCAGCAACGCAGCCTTTCGGGGCAGCAACGCAGCCTTTCGGGGCAGCAACGCAGCCTTTCGGGGCCGCTTCGCAGCCTTACGGGGCAGCTACGCAGCCTTTCGGGGCCGCTTCGCAGCCTTTCGGGGCCGCTTCGCAGCCTTTCGGGGCAGCTCCACAACCTTTCGGGGCCTTTCGGGGCCTTTCGGGGCAGCCACGCAGCCTTTTGGGGCCGCATCACAGTCTTTCGGGGCCGCCAGCCTTTCGGGGCAGCTTCGCAGCCTTTCGGGGCCATGCAGCCTTTCGGGGCCGCTTCGCAGCCTTTCGGGGCTGCTACGCAGCCTTTTCGGGGCAGCTACGAAGCCTTTCGGGGCAGCTTCGCAGCCTTTCGGGGCAGCTTCGCAGCCTTTCGGGGCAGCTTCGCAGCCTTTCGGGGCCGCTTCGCAGCCTTTCGGGACAGCTTCCAGCTTCGCAGCCTTTCGGGGCCGCTTCGCAGCCTTTCGGGGCAGCTACGCAGCCTTTCGGGGCAGCTTCGCAGCCTTTCGGGGCAGCCATGCAGCCTTTCGGGGCAGCTTCGCAGCCTTTCGGGGCAGCTACGCAGCCTTTCGGGGCCGCTTCGCAGCCTTTCGGGGCAGCTTCGCAGCCTTTCGGGGCAGCCATGCAGCCTTTCGGGGCAGCTTCGCAGCCTTTCGGGGCCGCTTCGCAGCCTTTCGGGGCAGCTTCGCAGCCTTTCGGGGCCGCTTCGCAGCCTTTCGGGGCAGCTACGCAGCCTTTCGGGGCCGCTTCGCAGCCTTTCGGGGCAGCCATGCAGCCTTTCGGGGCCGCTTCGCAGCCTTTCGGGGCAGCCATGCAGCCTTTCGGGGCCGCTTCGCAGCCTTTCGGGGCAGCCATGCAGCCTTTCGGGGCAGCTTCGCAGCCTTTCGGGGCAGCTTCGCAGCCTTTCGGGGCAGCCATGCAGCCTTTCGGGGCAGCTTCGCAGCCTTTCGGGGCCGCTTCGCAGCCTTTCGGGGCAGCCATGCAGCCTTTCGGGGCAGCTACGCAGCCTTTCGGGGCAGCTACGCAGCCTTTCGGGGCAGCCATGCAGCCTTTCGGGGCAGCCATGCAGCCTTTCGGGGCAGCTTCGCAGCCTTTTTGAGCAGCCATGCAGCCTTTCGGGGCGCCGCATCACAGCCTTTCGGGGCAGCTACGCAGCCTTCGGCGCAGCTACGCAGCGTTTCGCATGCAGTCTCTCGGGACGCATCCGCGTACTTCGGAATATTCAGTCCTCACGCGGAGTCCGGGGGGAGAGGCCTATCCTTTGGGGATTACGTCACATCTCAACCCGGCACCGGCAGGTAACCCCCACAATATCTCCAATTTTCACAACATGGACCCCGTGAACTTCGTAGTGTCATGCAAGGCTGCGATCAGGGCGGCAGCCATCGCGAAACATCAGCTGCCTGCGGAAGTTACAGCGGGAGTGACAGACGAGGCATCCGGCCTGTACGACGCTTTCGTACGAACGCCAGAGGCTGACAGAGACGACAGGACAAGGGCTTCACAAGCGATAATTTGCCTGGAGTTGTCGGCGGTCCGGGAGAACAACGCTGCCCCCACCGCTGAACACGTCAAAGCGACGCACGCAGAGCTATCCAAATGGAGCGCTGCAGACGTCGAAGCGATGGCGCGGATGGACGTTCCCGTTGGAAACCTGCTGGAAGGCGGCATGGACCGCACCATCGTCGGCGACATCAAAATGTTCGCCATCAGCCTGAAGGCACAGCGCACGACGGCGAAAAAAGACGGACCACACCGCACCGTCAACGTAGAGAGCCGCCTCCAGGCCCTAAACTTGACGGACTTGCCGGCGGTCTTGAGACCCGACACCGCCCTCGTCCGGGCTATCCTCCTGCAGATGGAGGATGGGATTCGCCTTCCGCTGGAACTCTCGCCGCAGAAGTCTCCGCTGTTCCCTTCGACAGAAGCCCACGCGATTGCACACGCGCCGGCTAGAACGAAGGTGTCGGACGAGGTCCTGGAGGTGGCAAAGGGTCATCTCGGCGAGGCCGCGGACACGGCCCACAAGAGCATACTGCTCCAGGTGTCGGCGCGACTGGAATCTGAGCAGCTCCCCGCTACGCTGCACGTGCTCCTCCGGATACGACACGTCATCGGATTACTGGTGTGCGAAGCAGTTCCTGCGAAGGAGCACCTACGCCTGATGGTGCACGTGGTTGGGATGCTTCCGCTGGTGGCGTCACACCTCTGTACAAAAGGGTGCTACCACGCCGGCGCCAAGTACGAAGCGCAGACGTTTAAGCGCGCACATGAAGGGTCTCGAGACATTCCTGTCTCGGATACGATCACTGCGATCGCTACTGTCGATACTGAGCTAGCAAAGACTTGCAAGGCTAGCATCGACCAGAAGCGTGAGATTGTGGCGAAGGAGAAGGAGCGGGCGAAAAGCGCGAAAGCCGCTATGCCGGGCTCATCGCGGTCGGACAACCGCTTCACACCGTACCAAGGGAACAAGCCGCACCCCCATAAGGACACACGTGGCATGAAAGGTGCGAAGCCTCACCCGGTGAGCAAAGGAAGTGGACCACCACGCTGACTACTTGGTTCAAGCGACCCCGTTCCATCAACAATTTCAACATCGACAGGAGTCCACGAAACTCCCATCTTATACCATCCCGCACTATGGACATCCTCCGAACCACCTGCCGATTCTCGTCACAAACTGTGGTTGAGATGTACGCCGCCGCAACCGGTACAACACAACGAACAACCACAACAATTTAAGGGTATAAACGACCATCAACCCTTTCGGAAGCAACGTGGACTCTTTTATTCGTATCGCGCGACGTCGATGGAAGAGCACGTCCTGCTAACATCGCAGATCAGGACGACGCAATACAGCGAAAGGGACATGGAACCGGACCTCCTGAAGTGTGTGCAGACGTACGCGGGAAAACCTACGGCACAGAACAGTGCTTTTCGCCAATGCCGCCTCATCTACTGGGCAGACAGGGCCAAAACACTGAGGAACGACAACTCGTTCGGAGAGTACTACGACGAGCATCACCCCGCCCGCGCCATCGCAGAAAGAATCAACGTTCCTGTGGTCGAAGAGATTCTGCACGCCATGGGCGCCGCAACGAACGGCGTCAAGAATGAGTTCGTGCACCGTCTCGGCTTTGGGTTCCCGGTTGTCGATGATCTGCGAGAGGAAGGAGTATTCGACGTTCGTCCGCTCAGCCGCAGCGCGAAGAAGGAGTTCATCGAGACGAAAGCCGCCTTGATTCACAAGCAGCACCCTCTCCTCCGGTCCCTACGCCGCCAGTGCATCCGCGACGGAAATTGGAAGGAGATAGCAGATCAGCTGCAAATTGAAGTGGAAAAAGGGTGGCTGCAGGGGCCCTATACCGTCCACGATCTCCCGGTGGACCATTTTATCCCAATCCGGAGGTTTATCGTCGTCCAAGGCGAGAAACATCGTGGCTGCGACAACGGTCGGGCGACCAACAAAGTCACCCGCGTCCACACACCGATCTCCCTGCTCGGCATCGACAACGCAATAGCCACAGCCGCGTCGATGATAGAACACGGGGTGGAACACCTGTCGCAAGCGGTCCTTGATCAATCGGACGCGTACAAGTCCTTGATCGCAGACTCGACCCAACAACGGTACGCAGTTGTAGTAGCGCTCAACGCTACCACACAAGAACTCGAGTGTTACCTAAGTAACGTTCTGTGCTTCGGCACTGAGTCGGCTGTGTTAGACTACAACTGTTTGTCTAGATTCGTCACAGCGGCCGCGCGCCGGATCATGGGCATCCCGGCCGCCGGTTACTTCGACGACTTCCACATGCTAGCGCGTGCGGACGACATCGAAGGGATGGCCGAGGACTTCCAGTTCTTCTTCTCGAATATCATCGGTCTGATATTCAAAGATGCGAAAAAGCGTACGGGACAGGTTCTTCCGTACCTAGGCGTACTTGTTGACGTTTCGAGCTCCGTCTTCTCGCTTTCAATAACAGAGGAGAGAGCAAGTAAGTTGCGGGGTGCCATCGACGCCATTCTCGATGAGGATAGTCTCTCCTCATCGCAGGCCGCGAAACTTGTTGGACAACTCGGTTTTGTCCAACAGAGTATGAGTGGTTCGATCGGCCGGGCATTCGTTCACCCTATTCGAACACGACAGTATTCGAAGGTGAACGTCGCAAAGTTGGGTGCACGTCTGCGAGACGCGCTGAGGTGGTGGAAGGAAGCCCTGTGCCATTCCCGCTTCCATCGTCAGATAGACGCAAGTCTACTGTCGACTCCAAGGACTCCGATCATCATATACACTGATGCATCGATGGGTCAGCTCGGCGTATGCTTCTGCTATAAATCGCATAGATATTACGCGAGCACGCACTCGGCGGTTAACGTCGCAAACCGCGACCGGTTCCCAGTTGGCAACAAGGATGAAGAAAACATCCAGCTATACGAAACGGAAACCGTCATTTCAGCGCAGCATTTTCTGAACGCTCATCACGAACTCCTGTTCCCCGAGGAAATCCTGGATGACTTGTTTTCTAACATTCCCCAGTATTATTTCATCGACAACGTTTGCACACAAGCGACGTTGGTAAAGGGCCATTCGGAGAACCGACTCTTTAACGACATGACTAAGAGTTTCTGGTTCGAAGCAGTTACGGCCAAGACCGCGGACGTGTGGCTGGAGAGAGTGGAATCGGCACACAACATAGCCGATCTTCCGTCTCGACAGCTGGGCCGCATACGAGAGCTCGAGAGGATGGGATTTGCATACATCCCAGGGTTTACGAGTTCATTACCACACATGCACGAGGTGTAATTACAGCGTCTCCTTCCTTGTGAATAGCGTCCCGTCCAATGCTTCCTCCCTCCGTTCCATGAACCTCCCAACATTCCCTCTTGCTACACCTTGGCTGAACAAGCCAAGACCATGGCTTCCTTAACGCTCTCGATCTCGAATCATGGAACAAAGACGATACGCCGCGCTCAGTTGGAAAAGACGTGATGCTTGAAGACGCTCTACTTCGACGAGCCGGCTTCCGGAGGAACACACAAACCGCGACTCCTCAGCTCGGGACTGCGATGGGACCGGGTAATCTGAGTGTCTGCGTAGGGAACAGAAAGACCCGAACGACTACCTGGACTACTCAACATCGGATTGCCGGTATCGATTTCCATCAGATCCGACGACCGAGTTACCCATCGCAGATGAGCGGTCCACGTAAGCTCATCCTTCCGTTCTAGAGTGTTGACCCCGATAACAAAGGAAGAGTCAATCCCAATGACACTGCGTGACAGGGATTGGCATGTTTTGTTAGCGTCTAGTCAACCTCTACGACCGCCTCGGAGCCTTCTTCCAAAGAAGAAGCGTACGTAAGTACAAAGGTTTTCCCGCCCACCCACCCTTTAAAAGATGTCCGCATTGGCGTACCCGACCGGATCGGAAGTCATCCAGATGTTGACTGACGCTATGGAACGAGCGAAGGACGGGTCGGACAAAGGCATAAGAAGCATCCACATGCCGATGAAGAGGAAGCTGGAAGCACTCGAAGCGGCATCGCCTATGGTCGCACGCGAGATGGTTCGAGATGCAGTCAAGCATCTGAAGGTTTCGTCCGTGAAGGGCGAAACCTGGTACCAGTACTTCCGCGCTGTTCGATCTTGGAGCCGGTACGCGAACGCGATGTGCATCGCGCACTTCCCGATCGACACCACAGAGCTCGAAGGCTACGTGTCGCTGCACACAAACGCTGACACGGCAGAATGCTCCCTGTCAGCACTAGAGAAGGTGCAAAGATACCTCCGCATCGACTCTCGACTGCGCACGAAAGGGGTTCAGGAGGCGATCAAAGGCATCCGTCGAGAGCAGAAGGCAACGCATAAGATGGACCCGATAACGTCCCAGCTCTTGGACAAAATACTGGCCGACACGAAGTTTTCGACACCGTCCAAGAGCTTGCTACGCGAGTTTAACGCACTCGCGGTGCTGTCGTACGTCTTCCTTCTCCGGACGAACAACGAAGCACTTCCTCTCTGTCGAGGGCTCGAGACCGACGCCCCTCACTCAGCTCTCCACGACGTTAAGACATCGAAGCGACACAGCTCCGTCTTCCGATTCCAACAGGAGTTGCACATTGTCCTCGCCTCCCGGAAAAGCAAACAAAGCGGAGAGGTTTTAACGAGGGGTTGCACATGCAAGGCCACGACCGTTACAGTAGGATGGCGTTCCATGTGCCCAGTCCACTACTTGTGGCCGTTCATCCAGAACACGACCGAGCCTGGCCGACGGGTATTCCAACTCACTTATCCAATCGTGCTGGAGAATGTGAAGTTGAAGGCAGACCGCCACCAGAAGCCCGTCATTGGGTGGGGAACGCACAGCTTCCGTAGGGGGGCTGCGCACGACATAAACGACGAAAACCCGGACTTAGGAGTCCTACTAAGAGCGGGTAGCTGGACTTCTGGTACTTTTAAAGAGTACATAGACTGGTCGAAGGTACAGCAGAAAGGCATGACCCAGGTCAGTGCAGTCACGGACGAATGAGAGTCGATGCAGGGAACAGAAAGACCCGAACGACTACCTGGACTACTCAACATCGGATTGCCGGTATCGATTTCCATCAGATCCGACGACCGAGTTACCCATCGCAGATGAGCGGTCCACGTAAGCTCATCCTTCCGTTCTAGAGTGTTGACCCCGATAACAAAAAAAAAAATCGCCTCCCTCCCGGATGCGCATGTAGCGTTGACACTGCTGAAGTTCTGCGCCGGCTTCGTCAGCGTCGTTCACCTCATGCGCGCAGTGGGGGCCGTCTTCGACTTCGCTGGCATCGATCTAGCCACGCAGTCTTGCCTGGCGACGATCACGGGCATCGAGACGGACGCATCCGCCTGGGCCCTGGCTTCCCTTCCCGTCAGGCTGGGCGGCCTGGGCCTGCACTCCTGTGCAGACACAGCGGCGATCGCGCACATCGCGGCCACCTTTGACGGCGAGGCTTGCCTGTCGTCCCTGGTGACCCCCTACGTCCTACCGCACGCCATGCTTCTCGACGAGGACGACACCTTTCTAGCGTCCCTTGAAGACCCACGCCTTGCACCCTTTGATTCCATCCTGGAGAAGATTCAGGACGTTCTGCAGGCACGGGATAACTACGGGGGGCGTGGACAGAAAGTGTGGTCCGCGACGGCTCACGACGAGCGGCGCAAGGCCCTCATTGACGCGATGACCGAGGAGCTGGGCCGGTCGGGCCAGCTCCAAGGGTCGGCGCTGGCCCTGAAGCAGGTCCAAATCCGGGCGCGGATCCAAAGCTGCTCCGGCCAACATGCGTCCGCGTGGCTTTACGGCCGACTCGCTTGCGAAAAAAGCGGCAAAACTGGCCTACGAATTGTCGCTATCCCCTGAGATGGTCCTCGCGGTCGGAGTTTCCCGACCACCGCATTTCTCGTACGTTGAAGCAACGAACCGCTTCAAGCTGTTCTTGTTCAGGGAGGACGGAGAGAGGGGGGCCAAAGGTGCGATTATGAGGGCAAGACGCCTCGTGGTGGGCATGCCCTTCTACAAGATCGTCGGGGGGCGCAAAATCCCAGTACCTGACAAGCTGACCGTGAGAGCGGAGAAGGAAATCCGGCAGTTCCGAACCATGCACCACGGTCTTTTTGTCACCCGGTACTTTTCAGGGTACATGAACCTCCCGGCCGGAGAGAGGGCTCTGTACTTCCGACCCTGCCCGCTCTGTGGCTACCGAGTCCCTAGCTTCCTCCCGCACATATTCATCTCATGTAGGCATGCGGAAACGGGGCCTGCACGCGCGGCGATGTGGGATGCGGTGGGATTCGACAGGTCCGCTGCAATTGAGATCCGCTTGTGGGAGCTCCTATTCAAGCATCCTGACGTCGCCCTCCGCTACCTGCAGCGGATCAACGTCATCCCGCAATACGCGATACAGCGTAAAGATGCAGAGGGGACCCGGTCTCCATCCATGGAGAGTCGCGAACGCGACGAAGAGCCCTCTCCGCGCCTGTCCGCCTTCACCGCGGCGACACCGGTCTCGCCCCCTCCTACTCCGCCATCTTCCCCTTCAACTGGTCCTGACATCGCCGGGGACGGACCATGGACTCCTCTCCCCAGCCAGTGGCGGCCGCGGGAGAGCGACTCGGAGTCCGGCTGACGAAGGACCTTCTGAAGTTCGACTTGAGGACGCCATGCGCAGCTGCGGGACGACGACCCCGCTCACGAAGCTCACGCCCACCGATGAAGCTCAATTGAAGTGATAAGCATGCTCCCCCCTGATCAACTACTATCACACTCCCTAAGCTGGACCTCCGCAGTCCGCAACAAGCAACGTCTTCTTTGTGTAACCTCGGTGCACCGCGGCAGCCTCCCTGACCACCCAGCAGGTCAAAACACGGGGAGTCTGCTTATTACCGGTCACCGGGCTGCAGATAGGAAACTGCAGGAAAACCGAGAGACAGGTTCGATAGACAGCTGCCTGACACACCGTCACACGACCTGTCTACCGACAACCAAGTGAAGTGAAGTACATCCCGCCCCCACGCGGCACCCGTCTTTGTTTTCAGCAACCAACGACAAAACAAAGGAACTGGTGCACCGCGGCGGCTCCCTTGACCACCCAGTTAAAGGTCAACACAGGGGGAGACCGCTTATTACCGGTCACTGGGCTGCAGATAGAAAACTGCAGAATAGCGTCAACAACGGGCCAATGAGGCAGCCGGATTACAACCAAACACCCACTGACCCAGCCACCGCGCCCCTCTTATGTTTCCCGCCTTTCGACGTAACAACACCCGGACTCCGGGCCGGAGCAAAAGAGGCCACGCCCAAACCGCCCGGAAGAAACCGGAACGGGCGAGAGAACGACCACAGAGCAGGAGACAGGCCAGGACAGAGGACCACCGCCCAGACACGGGCAGGCAGGACGACCCCGGAGACTGTTGTTACTTCGAGATGTGCTCCTTTCCTGTAACGTTACTGTCTGCCACTTCTCCTTTCTCCTCAGAACGTACGGCTGGGGAGGCGGGGCGTAAAAAACGGTCCCACTGTTCCCCCCGGTCCAAACTGACGAAACGGGTGAGTCTGAGAAGACCACCGACACACCGCTGTGCCTGCGCTGAAACGAGTGCGGGACACGGCCCAAGCCACTCTGACAGCCCCCCAAACGCAAACGCCCTGACTCAAACTCAGGGCTCGAGCCAAAAACCACCGGAAGAAGGGGCTGCAGGGCAGGCTAACCCTATGTTATCATAGCCTTCCATACCCCCCTTGTCTTTTCGTTACCCCCCCCTACCCTCCCACGCACCTATTTTTCTCTTATTTTCCTCGGCACAAGCAGCCCAGTAAAGCTGGCCTCTTCCTCTCCTTTCCTTTTTGGTTTCTTCCTTTGATGACGGCACCACCGTTTGCGTTTGTGTGTTCTCATGTCTTCAATTTGTTTCCAAAAAAGAAAGGATAGAAGGAAAAGGTGCCTCATCTAAAAAAAAAAAAAAACACACAAATCATCGTTGAGAAGATGCCGCCGTCCCCGGGGGGGGATCGGCCCCCCCGGACGCCACCGGGTGGTCAGGGGCAGGCGGCCCCTGCCGCCGGTAGGAGTGCGGACGCCGCCGCGTCCGCTGGCCCGGTTCCGCTGCCCCGCTCTTTTGCGGAGGCGCTAAGGCGGAGCTCTCCCGCTGCCGCCGCTGTCGACGCCGCCGCCGCTGACGACGCCGCCGCCGCCGCCGCCGCCGCCGATGACGCCGCAGCCGTCCCCCGGGCCCGGGTGCACCCGGCGCAATCCGCGCGGGAAGGTGAAGTCTGCAGAGACTTCAACTTCCGACGCGCGGGCTGCCGTCGGGTGCAGTGCCGATTCGTGCACCGGCTTCTCCCGGTCTGCCCGGCCTTCCAGCGGGGCAGATGCAGGGACGTCAGGTGCCCGAATCGGCACCCGCGCCCGGGGCAGGTACGCTTTCCTGTCCCCCCCCATTACCCCAATCTCTCTTTCCACCCCAAACAAACACAACAGACAGCACGGACGACGACCGCGCCAGCTCGGCGCAGCCAAGGCGTACAGGCCGCGGGGCCGTACGCGGACGACGACCTGCCGGAGGGCCCGCTGCTCCCGCAGGTGCTGGCCGCCCGGCGGGAGGTCCGTCGGGCGCAGGAACGCGCGGAGGAGCTTGAAGCTCAACTCCTCCGCGAGTTCAATAGCTGGGCCCCCACCCCGGTGGAGGCTCTTTGCCTCGTGTGCGGTCGGCTCAGCACCACCGCCGGGGAGGAGGCCCAGCACCGGGCCCGGCATCGCAAGGATGCTGTGACCCAAGGCCGCGACTCGCTCGTCGTGGCCCACGTGGCGGTGGGAGACGAGGGCCTCCGCCACGTGCGCGAGCTCTGCCTGCAGTGGCAGGCTGAGAGGCCCCAGGCCCGGCCGGCTCAGGGCGGCCCCCATCAGGGTTTCCCGTTCGCGGCGCCGGGCCCTTTCGGGGCCCCGATCCAGCCAGCCCTGCAGGCGGGCCTCGCCGCCCCTCACCCTGCTCCGGAGGGGGCAGAACAGGGTGATGGGGCCGCGGTCGAGCGCGATAGGTCCATGGACTCCGCGTGCGACCGCGTCCTGTTCGGCAGCGCGTCGAACAGGTCGGCGTCGTCCCCTGCTCCCCGGGACGGCAGCCTGCCTCCGCCCGCGTCCCGGCCCAGGGCTCTGTCGTTGCCCGGAGACGCGGGGGAAGAGGCGGTCCCTGCTGGGCCAGGTGGGGCAGACCAGGCCGTCCCCGCCGCCCCGTGCGGCGAGGGCGACCCGGTAGGTCCTGCCGCGCCCCACAGGGAGGCCGCTCCGGACGCAGCCGCCGCAGCCCACGACGTGGCAGGCCAGGCCGGTCCCCTCGACGCTATCAGGGGGGCCGACCAGGTCGAACCCGCCGGAGCGCCGGCGGAGCGGGCTGACGACAGGGCAGCCGACGCCCAGATCGGGGAGCGCAGGCTCCGGCGGGAGCGTCGGCGGTTCCGTCACGCCGCGGACCCGGTTGCGCCCGGCGAGGTCGCTGAGCCCTTTCCGAACTCCGACGAGTCGGACTCCGACAGTGAATCGGGGCCGGACCCGTCGGGTGACGGGGGGGGCCGCGACGGACACGGCGACGGGGACGACGAGAGCGGCCCGGACTCCGGCAACGGGGGGCCCGGGGGCAGCCGTCCGCAGGCGGGCCAGCCGGCGAGCGAAGCGCCGGACGCGAGCGCCGAACCGGGGCTACCGGAGGCACCCTCGGAGGCCGGCCTCGGGAACGGGTCGGCCGCGAACGACAGGTCCGGCCGGGCCGCGACCCCAGCGGAAGCCAGCCCCGGAGAGGGGGGCTTCTTGCCGCCGGTCGCGGAGGCCGGGCCTGCCCGGAACGGCCCGTCCCCGGGGGCCGAGCCCGGTGCTTCGGGGGCTGGCTTGGCCCCCGGCGACAAACGCCCGGCGTCGCGCTCACCGGTCGACACGCCGGCGGCCAGGCGCCGCAAGCAGCCCCACAGCGCCGATGACCCCCTCGCCGGGTGGGAAACGCCCCCTTCCGGCCTAACGTGGGGCATACCGCCGGAAGCGTCGTCCCCGACAGGGGGCAGTGCTTGGGAGGGGGCGCAGCTCCCGTGCCCCAGTCCCCCCGCGCCGGGACCGGGAGGACCGTTGGGGACGGCGACCCCCGCCGCTTGGACGGCCGGCGACGCTCACACCCCGGCGGGGGCAGCCGGCTCGCCGGACCCGCGCCCACCCGTCAGCCAAGCTTGCCAGGACTTGCTGAACGCGGTTTGCGGAACACCGGGGACCCCTGCTAAGCGCCCGGCGTCTCGGTCGCCAGTGGGGACTCCGGCCTCCGTCAGGCGGAAGCCGCTCGCCGGGATGGGGCGAGGCCGGGGCTTGGGTATAGCGGCGGCGGCCCGGGCCTTGGCCGCTCGGCTGGCGGTTGGGCGGCGCAGCCCTCCAGGACCGGCCCCAGCATCGGCCGGCCGGGGGAGAGGCACGGCGGCGAGGCGAAGTCCCCCGGCTTCGTCCTCCGCGTCCCTGACGCCTGTCCTCTTCCCGGACAGCGTCCGGGCCGCTCACGCCCCGGTGCCCCCGCACACGCACGTCTCCCTGGGGAGGGGGGGGGACGACCCCTGCGATGACGGGGACGTCCAGCGCCACCCGGGGCCGCTGCCGGGGGGCCCCTCGGGGGGCTGCAGCTCCGCGACCGTCTGTGTCCTTTCGCGTGGGCGGGGTGGAGATGATCTCTGCGTGGATGGGGACATCCACCCCAACCCAGGACCGGCGGTCAGCGACGCCCAGGACCCGGCCCCCACGGTCGCCGAACCGGCGCCGGCCAGCACGGGGCCGGGCGCGGCCGGTCGGCAGAGCGCAGCGGGGTCGCAGAGGGCACCGGCGCCGGTGTGCATCTGCCGCACGACCGGGGAACGGAGGGGGAGACACCGAATGTGGTGCCCCTGCTCCAGGGCCTACCGGGAGGCCGTGGCCGGTGGGAGGGAGCCAGCGGCAGTCCCGCCTCGGACTCCCGTGGAGCCATCCGGGGGCGCTCCCAGTGCCGCAGGCCGGGACGGACAACAAGGGGGCGCAATCCCCTTCTCGTTCGAGGAGGTCGCGACTGCCGGCATTCGCACCCTGGAGCGGGTGCCGGCGGCCGCGAAGCCGCAGGTCTCAGCTCTCTTCGAGACCGTGCTCAGGGCAGCCACCGATGATGCCGGGTGGCTGCGGGCTTACGCCTTCGCCCCCCTCGTCCTCTCGGCTACCCACCGGGGGGGGCGGAAAGCGGTGACGGAGGCCCTCCGTCGCCGCGTCCGCCTCTGGAGGGCGGGGCAGCTGGAGACCCTGTGGGCTGAGGCCCGGGCCGTCTCAGCCGGGAAGGGCGATCGCCGCGCGCGCCGGCGAGCCTACCCGGTCGCAGACGACGCCGATAACAGGCTCGAGCTGCAAACGGACGTCGAGTCCGTGGACGACCTGGACGGGGCCACCGTGCGGCAGGTCCTCCGGCGGGCCCGCGACCGATGCTACTCGCGGGCCGTCTCTGCGCTTTCCGCGGCGCAGACTGCGCCGGCGGACGACGCCACGCTGGCGGCCCTGAGGGAGCTGCACCCCCCTGCCCCCGAGTTGCCTGACGACCGCAGCTTGCGGCCCGTGGCCGTAGCGAGGCCCTCCCCGGGCGTTATCCGCCGCGTGCTGAAGAAGATGCCGAAGGGCACCGCCGCTGGGCCGTCCGGCCTCTCTGCGCAGCACCTGCTCGACCTGTGGGACGTCTCCGGGTCGTTCAAAGAGGCAGTGGCGGACGCCGTCTGGGCCCTCTCTTCCGGCAGAGTGGCTTCAGCCGCCCGACCGTACCTCTTCGGGGCGAGGCTAGTTCCGCTGGTCAAGAAGTCCGGCGGGATCAGGCCCATTGCGTGTGGAGAGATCCTGCGACGGGTGGCCGGCAAGGTCCTCGCTTCCGACCGGGCGATCAAGGACCTGGGAGCGAACGTCCTTCTGCGGAGTGGG
>JAPJBO010002007.1:0-23060 GCA_030068145.1 Diplonema papillatum
TACGTGCACGGTGTGCTCCAGCATCGGTTGGGGGGTGAAACTGTGCGGTCGGTTTTGCGGGTGTGCCACACGAATGAAATCCAGTGTGACACCCGCAAATCCAGTGTAAATACCAGCCACGCCATTGGGAACTGAGCTCTAGCCATTGGGAAGTAAGCTGTCTTCGACAGCGCTCCTTCAGCCCCATTTAGACAGAGTTTGCAGCGCACACGTTTTGACACCTGGATGCATGGGGTGAAAATAATACTTTCATGTTCAGACAGAGAACACTGCCCGGGGTGGGTGAATATCAGATTAGTGTTTGAACAGGATCCTGCCTTGTGCGTATGTTTGATGCTGGCATCATCTTCTTCGAGGCAATGCGGAGTTCTGCTTTCTTTTCTTTTCCGGGTTTTCTCGTGCGCTGTCGGCAAACCTTTTCTTCACCGTAGTGGATGTGGACTGTCTGGTGCCATGGATAGTCCCCCTCCATGAAGGGGGGGAAGTTTGTAGCGCGCGGTGCTTGCACCATGTTTTTTGAAAACACGGTTTAGTGGAAGGATGTTTAGGAAACAGACGCAGAGCAAACCCACAAAGATGCCACACCGCAGCACCGGACGTGCCGTGACGAATCACTAGCATGGCTCTATCATCGCGCAGGGTACCTGGTTCTATTGATTCCAGCAGTAGTCTAGTCAACCATTTCCTGCGTAGGATTCGCAATGCTTCCAAGAAAGAAAATGTGGCCTCCGCAGATAAAAGGAAACGAATAATGGAAAGGTCCTCTGGTATAGGCTCTCATACTCTCGGCTGTCATCTCACGTGCTTTCCTCACTTTTTCAGTGCAAGGAAGCAGACCCGTGCCAGGTGCGCCGCCTTTCCTGCGAAAAAAAGGAAGAACTCGAGTTTCGTTGTCGATTGATCGGCACGTGCTAGCAGAATCAAAAAGAAAAATCATTAAAGAGAGTCAGCGCGCGGAGACCATCTCTCCGGGGGATTTCCGATCGCCCCACTACTCCTTGCCACCCTGCACAACAAATAAACGTACCGGGATGGAATAAAACTGCCGGAGGTCACTACGAAGGAAGTGCGCACACGCTCTGCGCACCCACACCCATATTCATCACGCGCCGTGGGGGGGGACGCATCGTTATCCTTAACAGACTTGCGGTTCATCGTAAACCGTAAACCGGAACGATCGAGAGGGTTCAGGGAACGACGACACTGGTGAGTTCGACACCAGTCTGATTTTGTGCAGTGACACGAGAAGTGCAGAATAGGTGGGAGGCCGCAACGGTGAAGTACCACTATCACAGTTGCACTGAGGGAGTAGATGCACCACGAAAGTTGACTAGAGAACTTCGCACAGCCTTCAGGATGTGGTTGGTTCAAACAAGAATTCAAGTTTTCCCACCCTCCCTGACCCCCCGGTGACCTCGCCCAAGCTCGTTTCCCCGGGATAAGGCAGTCACTCAACATTCCCTTGCGCTAGTGCTATCAGTTACAAAGACGTGTTCTTACTTTCCCCTTTCTTCTAGGCAGTTCTCGTCAGACAATACGAAGAGCAGAAACTCCACTGGTCGTCGCTTTAAAGTTAGCTTATCCGCTGCGACAAATGGGCTCTGGCTTGCAAAATGGTGCAGTTGAAGTTGCGTAGCGAATCGGGACCCTTACTAGTGTGAGGTTTAGCTACAAAAAGCTATAGCTAGCTACAGCGTAGCTTTTTGTAGCCTTTTGTAGCCTTTTGTAGCTCTTTTTTTTTTTTTGGGGGGGGGGGGGTTCCCAGCCCATGCATGATACTTTTTGCCCCAATTTCTTCAGTTTCGAAGTTTTCTGGGCATATTTTGGCGTGTTTCCTGGCACCTGCTTTGCCCTGTGCACTGAGGCCTCACTGCCGGGCCCGCTGCAGCCTACTGAACCTCAGTGAGGGTCGGTGAGGCTGCAACCACGCAGGCGGCGAGGGTGATGCAGCAGGGAAGCCTGGGGCGCCAGAGTCACGACGGTTCCATGAAGCAAAGCCAATCAGGACCCCAACCAGAGCGAAGAGCACTCGAGACAGTGTGGGCCCGGAGCCCCGGGCTGGAGCTCTCATTGCACTCCAGAGCCCCGGGCTGAGTCAGGTATTTGGCCGGTACCACCACTTACCAACACTTGGGCAGATGCTGCAGTGTGGACTGCCGAAGCCACCGTTTTAGACCAGTCACTCCCCGTCGGACGGGGGCCTCCTGGGGATTCGCCACAAGAAGAACGCACTCACCTGCCATTTGGAAGATAGTGGAGACCATTATCAAAGACCGCCCCACGTTCCTCCATCGATGGACTCCTCAGTCCGTAGGCTTCCGGGTAGGGAGAGGCACAGAGAAGCAGCTCTACACCGTGACGGCGGCAATCAACCGGAAAAAAGGCTGATTCACATGCTGCTCTGGCGCGCGCTTTCAACGGGCACACGCTCCCGGCAGGCGGGACTCCCGGGAAGAGCATGCCGCTCAGCTCGAATCAAAAACGCAGTCCGGCCACTAAAGCATTAAAGTAGTGAGCGATCTGCGACAAAACGTGGTCACGGAATCGTGTGAGCGGCCTGCAGATGCAGGTACTGGGTGGTCGTTCGGTAAGATCACACTCGTCTGCCGAAACCCTTGTAGGCTTCAAATTGAAGTTCAATGGCCGGCAGCTCGAAGAAAGTCTTCGTTCCAGCTGAGTCATCACCTGTTCAAGACTGCTGGATCTGGCGGACGCCGACTGAACCCGGAGGCCTTGCCGATCCTTACCGCACCCCCATACTCTGCAGACGCCACCGCGCTACGAACGGCCTTCGACAAAGCTTCGTGGTGGTTGGTGATTTGCAACTTGGGTCGCAAGTTACAGTTGGCAGCCCGGGGCCGGGTCTGGGACGTACCGGATGATGCATCTCTGCTGGGAGTGCCGCCCACTGTGAGTGCGGCTCAGCATTGAGTTCTTTTAAGTACATGAACCACATGGATTAGCATGCACTGCCTTGAAAGTCAGGTTATCGGATGACGTCGTCACCTGCCATTGCGTCGTCAAGGTCGAGCATTTGTGGGTTAGGCAAAAGAAAACAGTCGAACGACGAAACGGAGTCATCACGATTTCCCAAGAAGTCTACAGTAGGGTCGGGCGTGCGTGCACCCTACGACCCGACCCTACTGTTCCCCGGCACCGGCCAGCACCCCACACTGTTCTGTACTACTAGTACAGTCACCCGCAGCACCCCGCTCTCAGTCAGGGCAGTGCAAGTCGCACGGCTCAACGTGTGCTGCGTTGCAGGCTAAAGTTTCGTGACACGTCTCGTATTGTGTCCTTGATCATAATTTTGATGAGCTCTCTCGGTTTGTGAAAACTGGGATGATCATGAGCACAGCGGAGTGACAGCACGCGCAGGGCTCGAAGCACGTGGCCAGGAACCCCACGACCCCCTGGTCGAGAGCGGATGCGATGCCTGCCGAGAAATTTGACCACCCCTTTGCGCGGATTGCCCCGGCATGGACGTGGGAGCGAAACAAGACCTGGGGACTACCGACGTTTTATGCGTTGGTAGCGTGGCTGTCTGACATGCAGTGGACCGAGAGCGGGCAGGCGTCAATGCTAGAGCTTGCGATCGACTTTGAACTCTTCTCGGGCCTCAGCATGCCGCTGCACGGGAATGCGCCGAAGGGGGTGAGAGAACGGGGAAACGTCCTGCGCTGCATGATGAGCGCGTTGGACAAGCTGGCGGCACAGCAAGGGCTGGGAAGCTGCATGAGAGGGGAGAGGGTGTGCCCGACGACGTCGCTGTCGTTCATGGGCATCTCGGGGATATCGGGTGTACGGCCCAGGCCACGCTTTCGCGAGGCACACACGGGGACGATACTTGAGGAACAAGTGAAAGGAAGCGATGTAGGGACGCAGTGCCCGGCGTACCCTGACTGGACGATCGGGAGAGCGGCGAGGTGGGCCCTGCCTGCCCCACCACAACTGCACCCAGACCCCGTGCATATGCCGGGTGTCGATATAGAGAAGGCACTCGTCACGTGCGCGACCCATCACAAAGGGAAGTGTGAGGCGTGCAGAGCGAAGGGACGTGCCCACGGTAGAGATGTGCTGCCGGCACCATCACCACGCGAACGATGGGCAGCCGATCGCGGTGTGCACAGAGCACAGCACGACGAAGTGCGGCGAGTGCAAGACGGCGGCGGCGTGTTGCCGCAGCGGGCATCATGCCTGCCGCACGCATGGCAGAGGAACCTGCCAAGAGTGCAAGAGGCTCCCTACGCTGACGCAGAGGCGACCGGCGGCATGTTGCCGCCGCGGCCACCACCAGTCCAACGAACCGAACGTCCCGTCAATCGCCGGCCGCAAGCGGAAGAACACGAAGGCGACGACCCCCGACTCAGGGGTGCATCGAAGGAAGAAGAAGGTACCGAGGGCAAGCAGCTCTCAGAAACGACCGGGGACCACGGGCACACCAATGCCCTCGAAAGTGAAACGAGCACACGTGCCCGCCCGGGGGAGGGGGTCTCGTTTATCCGGCCATCCGGCCAAAGTGGCTGATCCTTAACAAGAAGGCTGTACATCTCCCTCTCCCTCATTCACTCCCCTCTCGCGTTCAGGCTCTTGTACTTCTCAATCCGCTGCAGGAGGAGCGTTTTGAGCAGCTTGAGGCGGGCGAGAGTCGACCGGAAGGTCAGGAGGCTGGTCATGTCGGCGGCGGAGAACTCGCCGAAGCCTTTGCGGGCGGAAGAGACCAACAGGAACGACGCGAGCTCGTCCGGGATGCACAGGGCCCCCGCCTCGTCGTAGAACTGGGGCGCGGGGACCCCGTGCTCACGGAGCAACCCGGACAGGTCGCGGATGTGGTCCCGCACCATGTCCGGCGTCCCGACCGGCACGTCGTCAAAAACAGGGGTGCACTCGTGGAAGCGAGCGCCGAACTCGCCAGCCCTGCCCTTCCGGAGGTTGACCGAGACGCGGTTGAGCGCGAGGAAGCGCATGTAGGTCGTCGGGAGGGCCTCGGTGGTGGCGAACGCCGGCTGGCACACGATGCCGATGAGCTCGTGGCGGTCGCAGGGGGCGGGGCCCGCGCCTTGCCCGGCGGCCGCCGGCACGTGCGGGAAGACGACGAGCGGCGTGTTTTTCTGGGTCAGGCAGGTCTGGAAGACCTTGAGCTTCATCGGCGACCGCGCCCGCATCATGAACTGCGTGTCGCCCGGCCACACCCGGAACTCGTTGAGCGGCAGCACCGGGAGCTCCGCGGGCACCGCCAGGCGCTGGGCGGCCGGCTTCCGGGCCCGGCCCTTCGGCACGCGCAGGGAGGCGTCGCGGGCGGCGGCGAACGTGCGGCCGACCTCGGCGACGGTCGCCGGCTGCGACGGCATCTCGAAGGCGGCGCGGCTGCCGAAGAGGGCGGCCCACGACGCGGTGTCGGCGGCGATGAGCCCCGCGGCGTCGATGCCGGCGTTGTACGAACGGACGACGGCGGCGAGCAGGTTCTGGTCGGGCGCCGGCTTCTTGCCTGCCTTCTTCGCGGCGGCCGCGGGCGCCTCGTGCATCAGGAGCCCGGCGACGCCGTTGGCCAGCAGGCGGACTCCCTTTTTACCGGACCTGTCGATATTCGAGAACACCTTGTCGCCGGCGGCGTTCGCCGAGTGCAAGATCAGCCGCCCCCGCGGGAACATGTCGTGCGTGCGCCGCAGCAGCCCGGCGAGGTCCCCCGAAGGGAACGAGCGCGTCGACAGCAGCAGCGCCGACAACGTCCCGCCGGCGGCGCGCAGCTGCTGCAGCGTCTTCGCCGGTTTGGGCGGCCTTTCCGGACCGCCTTCCGCCCGGAACGACGGGAAGGCGAGCGGCAGCGGGGGGATGCTGCCTGTCTCCTGCGACACCAGACTGACGGTCAGCTGGCTTTCGGCTGGCACTTCTATCTCGGTGACGGAGGCGAAGTCACTCCGATACTCGAAGCGCCAGGTTTCCGGCGCGTCTGCCAACACGCCTGCTCGGTGTATCCGGCCAACCGTGGGTACCTTCCAGTCCACAGCGCTCAGCTCGTCCTCGAAGTCAGCTCCGACATTGAGCAGATGCACACGTTGTCCACTTCGCCTGCGGTGCTTCTTCAATCCAGCATCGCACGCGGCGAGGCACTGACTCAGCGACTCGTTTTTTCCAGCGATCCGGACGACGGTTCGAACAGTAGCCTGCAGCGGTAGGCGCATGCGGCACACCGCTACCCGGGTCCCCCGCCGACACTCCGCGCTTCCTAACCTGGTGGGGTATTCTCGAAACTGTTAAAAGAGGTATAGAAGGTGCACGCTATTAGGAGTGCCTCTCGTCTTTTTTCGTCTTTTTTCGTCAAGGGAACGTGTCAGTTAAACTTTGGCATGACCGGCATTATTTTGTATGGTTTGCCGTGCCGCCCTATGTCCACCGGGATAAAAAAGGGGGGGGGGGGGCGTTGTTGTTGGTGCTAGTTTGTAGGATAAGGTAAGGAGAAAAAAAAAAAGGGGTTTCTTTTTTGCGGTGGTCTCCGCTGGTCTGGTAGTCCGTGCTACCTCCTTTCTTTTACACTCGTTCTCTTTTCTACTCACTACTGTACGTCCTCTTTCACTCTTTTACTCTCTTTGGCTAGCCAAAAAAAAAAGACTCCTCAAATCTGCTAGTTATATAACTAGCTCTCCCAGTAGAATAACCAGTGAAATACAGTGAACCTGCATTGAGCTGAGTCAAAAAGGACGGTGTCTTCCACTTCAGCGCTCAGACTGGGTATCCTGGCCCACTTTTTCTTGTTATCTGCTGCTCGGCTGTCTCGGTTGTCTCTTCGTCAAGCAAGAAGCGTTTTGTGACAAGCGATCTAAGCAGAAAGGATTTGAAGAACTATAGAAGGAGACTGTACACAAATTTCCATCAGGTTTCTGCCGTGGGAGAAGTTTCCACCAATCGTATCCGGAACAAAAAGCTTCCCAACATTTTTCGCCATAAGAAATTTCCGCCCAACGTGTTTCGCCATGAGAAATTTGCCGGTAGTTTCTGCCACGAGAAATTTCCATCAGGTTTCTGCCACGAGAGAAAACTCCACCCGTTGCAAAAAGATTTTGCCCGCAATTTCCCGTGAAGAAATTTCTGCCGGTAGTTTTCGCCCACAAGAAAAACTCCACCAGGTTTTCGTGAGAAATTTCCACCAATAGTTTCCGTTGTAGAAAGTTTCCACCAACAATTTCCCACGAAAGAAATTTCCGCAAGTAGTTTCCGCCACGAGAAAGTTTCCATCAGGTTTCTGTCGTGAGAGAACTTTCCACCAATAGTTTCCGTTATGAAAAAAATCCACCAAGAGTTTCTGTCGTGAGAGAATTTTCCACCAATAGATGCCGCCGCCGTGGTGCTCACCAGCGGCTTCACTTCTTCACTAACAAAAACCTTAACTCTAAAAAGGGACGTACGACTTTTTTTGCCACATCGGGGTTTTCCGGTGTCTGACATTGGGACACTGAGTTTTAAAGTCCTGGTCTTTCAAGCTGTGGTGGGCTTCAATGCATTTTACTCTAAAAATGCCTACAGGAGCTAGTTATATAACTAGCAGAGCTAGTTATATAACTAGCTCGTGCTAGTTATATAACTAGCTTGTGCTAGTCACAAGTTATCAAATATAACTAGTTATAGAATAATAGGTGTTTAATTCAGCTAATCCCGAGCAAAGCCCCGGCAGGAGCGCGGATCTCCACCAAACCGGATCAGTCATTTGTTTCTGTTCAACTCGTTTGGCTGGAGAGCGCCCTGCCACTGCTCGCCGGGACTGAATACCCGTGTAGCAAAGCATGCGGGGGGGGCATGCCAGGCTGATGCCTGAGGTGCGAGGCGCGGCCCACCTGAGGGGGGGTCGTCGCACGCCGATCGACGGTCCGTCCTGTCCAGTACTTGACGCGCAAGCCGTGGATATTCGTCTGGTGCCTGGCCAGCGCCTAATCATGACGAGACTCGCTTGGCTGAGGTCCGCCTCGCTCGGCGGCAGCTCGCTTGGTTTGAGATCCGTCTGGCCTCGATGACGTGCAGCTCGCTTTGGCTGAGATCCGCCGTGCCATGTGCACGGCGTGCAGCTCGCTTGGTTTGAGATCCGTCTGGCCTCGATGACGTGCAGCTCGCTTTGGCTGAGATCCGCCGTGCCATGTGCACGGCGTGCAGCTCGCTTGGTTTGAGATCCGTCTGGCCTCGATGACGTGCAGCTCGCTTTGGCTGAGATCCGCCGTGCCACGTGCACGGCGTGCAGCTCGCTTGGTTTGAGATCCGTCTGGCCTCGATGACGTGCAGCTCGCTTTGGCTGAGATCCGCCGTGCCACGTGCATGGCGTGCAGCTCGCTTGGTTTGAGATCCGTCTGGCCTCGATGACGTGCAGCTCGCTTTGGCTGAGATCCGCCGTGCCATGTGCACGGCGTGCAGCTCGCTTGGTTTGAGATCCGTCTGGCCTCGATGACGTGCAGCTCGCTTTGGCTGAGATCCGCCGTGCCACGTGCACGGCGTGCAGCTCGCTTGGTTTGAGATCCGTCTGGCCTCGATGACGTGCAGCTCGCTTTGGCTGAGATCCGCCGTGTCACGTGCATGGCGTGCAGCTCGCTTGGTTTGAGATCCGTCTGGCCTCGATGACGTGCAGCTCGCTTTGGCTGAGATCCGCCGTGCCACGTGCATGGCGTGCAGCTCGCTTGGTTTGAGATCCGTCTGGCCTCGATGACGTGCAGCTCGCCTTGGCTGAGATCCGCCGTGCCACGTGCATGGCGTGCAGCTCGCTTGGTTTGAGATCCGTCTGGCCTCGATGACGTGCAGCTCGCTTTGGCTGAGATCCGCCGTGCCCGTGCACGGCGTGCAGCTCGCTTGGTTTGAGATCCGTCTGGCCTCGATGACGTGCAGCTCGCTTTGGCTGAGATCCGCCGTGTCACGTGCATGGCGTGCAGCTCGCTTGGTTTGAGATCCGTCTGGCCTCGATGACGTGCAGCTCGCCTTGGCTGAGATCCGCCGTGCCACGTGCATGGCGTGCAGCTCGCTTGGTTTGAGATCCGTCTGGCCTCGATGACGTGCAGCTCGCTTTGGCTGAGATCCGCCGTGCCCTGTGCACGGCGTGCAGCTCGCTTGGTTTGAGATCCGTCTGGCCTCGATGACGTGCAGCTCGCTTTGGCTGAGATCCGCCGTGTCACGTGCATGGCGTGCAGCTCGCTTGGTTTGAGATCCGTCTGGCCTCGATGACGTGCAGCTCGCCTTGGCTGAGATCCGCCGTGCCCTGTGCACGGCGTGCAGCTCGCTTGGTTTGAGATCCGTCTGGCCTCGATGACGTGCAGCTCGCTTTGGCTGAGATCCGCCGTGTCACGTGCATGGCGTGCAGCTCGCTTGGTTTGAGATCCGTCTGGCCTCGATGACGTGCAGCTCGCTTTGGCTGAGATCCGCCGTGCCATGTGCACGGCGTGCAGCTCGCTTGGTTTGAGATCCGTCTGGCCTCGATGACGTGCAGCTCGCTTTGGCTGAGATCCGCCGTGTCACGTGCACGGCGTGCAGCTCGCTTGGTTTGAGATCCGTCTGGCCTCGATGACGTGCAGCTCGCTTGGCTGAGATCCGCCGTGCCACGTGCATGGCGTGCAGCTCGCTTGGTTTGAGATCCGTCTGGCCTCGATGACGTGCAGCTCGCTTTGGCTGAGATCCGCCGTGCCCTGTGCACGGCGTGCAGCTCGCTTGGTTTGAGATCCGTCTGGCCTCGATGACGTGCAGCTCGCTTTGGCTGAGATCCGCCGTGTCACGTGCATGGCGTGCAGCTCGCTTGGTTTGAGATCCGTCTGGCCTCGATGACGTGCAGCTCGCTTTGGCTGAGATCCGCCGTGCCCTGTGCACGGCGTGCAGCTCGCTTGGTTTGAGATCCGTCTGGCCTCGATGACGTGCAGCTCGCTTTGGCTGAGATCCGCCGTGTCACGTGCATGGCGTGCAGCTCGCTTGGTTTGAGATCCGTCTGGCCTCGATGACGTGCAGCTCGCCTTGGCTGAGATCCGCCGTGCCACGTGCATGGCGTGCAGCTCGCTTGGTTTGAGATCCGTCTGGCCTCGATGACGTGCAGCTCGCTTTGGCTGAGATCCGCCGTGCCATGTGCACGGCGTGCAGCTCGCTTGGTTTGAGATCCGTCTGGCCTCGATGACGTGCAGCTCGCTTTGGCTGAGATCCGCCGTGCCACGTGCACGGCGTGCAGCTCGCTTGGTTTGAGATCCGTCTGGCCTCGATGACGTGCAGCTCGCTTTGGCTGAGATCCGCCGTGTCACGTGCATGGCGTGCAGCTCGCTTGGTTTGAGATCCGTCTGGCCTCGATGACGTGCAGCTCGCTTTGGCTGAGATCCGCCGTGCCACGTGCACGGCGTGCAGCTCGCTTGGTTTGAGATCCGTCTGGCCTCGATGACGTGCAGCTCGCTTTGGCTGAGATCCGCCGTGCCACGTGCACGGCGTGCAGCTCGCTTGGTTTGAGATCCGTCTGGCCTCGATGACGTGCAGCTCGCTTTGGCTGAGATCCGCCGTGTCACGTGCATGGCGTGCAGCTCGCTTGGTTTGAGATCCGTCTGGCCTCGATGACGTGCAGCTCGCTTTGGCTGAGATCCGCCGTGCCACGTGCATGGCGTGCAGCTCGCTTGGTTTGAGATCCGTCTGGCCTCGATGACGTGCAGCTCGCTTTGGCTGAGATCCGCCGTGCCACGTGCACGGCGTGCAGCTCGCTTGGTTTGAGATCCGTCTGGCCTCGATGACGTGCAGCTCGCTTTGGCTGAGATCCGCCGTGCCACGTGCACGGCGTGCAGCTCGCTTGGTTTGAGATCCGTCTGGCCTCGATGACGTGCAGCTCGCTTTGGCTGAGATCCGCCGCGTGCATGGCGTGCAGCTCGCTTGGTTTGAGATCCGTCTGGCCTCGATGACGTGCAGCTCGCTTTGGCTGAGATCCGCCGTGCCACGTGCACGGCGTGCAGCTCGCTTGGTTTGAGATCCGTCTGGCCTCGATGACGTGCAGCTCGCTTTGGCTGAGATCCGCCGTGCCATGTGCACGGCGTGCAGCTCGCTTGGTTTGAGATCCGTCTGGCCTCGATGACGTGCAGCTCGCTTTGGCTGAGATCCGCCGTGCCACGTGCACGGCGTGCAGCTCGCTTGGTTTGAGATCCGTCTGGCCTCGATGACGTGCAGCTCGCTTTGGCTGAGATCCGCCGTGCCACGTGCACGGCGTGCAGCTCGCTTGGTTTGAGATCCGTCTGGCCTCGATGACGTGCAGCTCGCTTTGGCTGAGATCCGCCGTGCCATGTGCACGGCGTGCAGCTCGCTTGGTTTGAGATCCGTCTGGCCTCGATGACGTGCAGCTCGCTTTGGCTGAGATCCGCCGTGCCACGTGCACGGCGTGCAGCTCGCTTGGTTTGAGATCCGTCTGGCCTCGATGACGTGCAGCTCGCTTTGGCTGAGATCCGCCGTGTCACGTGCATGGCGTGCAGCTCGCTTGGTTTGAGATCCGTCTGGCCTCGATGACGTGCAGCTCGCTTTGGCTGAGATCCGCCGTGTCACGTGCATGGCGTGCAGCTCGCTTGGTTTGAGATCCGTCTGGCCTCGATGACGTGCAGCTCGCCTTGGCTGAGATCCGCCGTGCCACGTGCATGGCGTGCAGCTCGCTTGGTTTGAGATCCGTCTGGCCTCGATGACGTGCAGCTCGCTTTGGCTGAGATCCGCCGTGCCCTGTGCACGGCGTGCAGCTCGCTTGGTTTGAGATCCGTCTGGCCTCGATGACGTGCAGCTCGCTTTGGCTGAGATCCGCCGTGTCACGTGCATGGCGTGCAGCTCGCTTGGTTTGAGATCCGTCTGGCCTCGATGACGTGCAGCTCGCCTTGGCTGAGATCCGCCGTGCCCTGTGCACGGCGTGCAGCTCGCTTGGTTTGAGATCCGTCTGGCCTCGATGACGTGCAGCTCGCTTTGGCTGAGATCCGCCGTGTCACGTGCATGGCGTGCAGCTCGCTTGGTTTGAGATCCGTCTGGCCTCGATGACGTGCAGCTCGCCTTGGCTGAGATCCGCCGTGCCACGTGCATGGCGTGCAGCTCGCTTGGTTTGAGATCCGTCTGGCCTCGATGACGTGCAGCTCGCTTTGGCTGAGATCCGCCGTGCCACGTGCATGGCGTGCAGCTCGCTTGGTTTGAGATCCGTCTGGCCTCGATGACGTGCAGCTCGCTTTGGCTGAGATCCGCCGTGCCACGTGCATGGCGTGCAGCTCGCTTGGTTTGAGATCCGTCTGGCCTCGATGACGTGCAGCTCGCTTTGGCTGAGATCCGCCGTGCCCTGTGCACGGCGTGCAGCTCGCTTGGTTTGAGATCCGTCTGGCCTCGATGACGTGCAGCTCGCTTTGGCTGAGATCCGCCGTGCCACGTGCATGGCGTGCAGCTCGCTTGGTTTGAGATCCGTCTGGCCTCGATGACGTGCAGCTCGCTTTGGCTGAGATCCGCCGTGCCACGTGCACGGCGTGCAGCTCGCTTGGTTTGAGATCCGTCTGGCCTCGATGACGTGCAGCTCGCTTTGGCTGAGATCCGCCGTGTCACGTGCATGGCGTGCAGCTCGCTTGGTTTGAGATCCGTCTGGCCTCGATGACGTGCAGCTCGCTTTGGCTGAGATCCGCCGTGTCACGTGCATGGCGTGCAGCTCGCTTGGTTTGAGATCCGTCTGGCCTCGATGACGTGCAGCTCGCCTTGGCTGAGATCCGCCGTGCCCTGTGCACGGCGTGCAGCTCGCTTGGTTTGAGATCCGTCTGGCCTCGATGACGTGCAGCTCGCTTTGGCTGAGATCCGCCGTGCCCTGTGCACGGCGTGCAGCTCGCTTGGTTTGAGATCCGTCTGGCCTCGATGACGTGCAGCTCGCTTTGGCTGAGATCCGCCGTGCCCTGTGCACGGCGTGCAGCTCGCTTGGTTTGAGATCCGTCTGGCCTCGATGACGTGCAGCTCGCTTTGGCTGAGATCCGCCGTGCCACGTGCATGGCGTGCAGCTCGCTTGGTTTGAGATCCGTCTGGCCTCGATGACGTGCAGCTCGCTTTGGCTGAGATCCGCCGTGCCCTGTGCACGGCGTGCAGCTCGCTTGGTTTGAGATCCGTCTGGCCTCGATGACGTGCAGCTCGCTTTGGCTGAGATCCGCCGTGCCATGTGCACGGCGTGCAGCTCGCTTGGTTTGAGATCCGTCTGGCCTCGATGACGTGCAGCTCGCTTTGGCTGAGATCCGCCGTGCCACGTGCACGGCGTGCAGCTCGCTTGGTTTGAGATCCGTCTGGCCTCGATGACGTGCAGCTCGCTTTGGCTGAGATCCGCCGTGCCACGTGCATGGCGTGCAGCTCGCTTGGTTTGAGATCCGTCTGGCCTCGATGACGTGCAGCTCGCTTTGGCTGAGATCCGCCGTGCCCTGTGCACGGCGTGCAGCTCGCTTGGTTTGAGATCCGTCTGGCCTCGATGACGTGCAGCTCGCTTTGGCTGAGATCCGCCGTGTCACGTGCATGGCGTGCAGCTCGCTTGGTTTGAGATCCGTCTGGCCTCGATGACGTGCAGCTCGCTTTGGCTGAGATCCGCCGTGCCCTGTGCACGGCGTGCAGCTCGCTTGGTTTGAGATCCGTCTGGCCTCGATGACGTGCAGCTCGCTTTGGCTGAGATCCGCCGTGTCACGTGCATGGCGTGCAGCTCGCTTGGTTTGAGATCCGTCTGGCCTCGATGACGTGCAGCTCGCCTTGGCTGAGATCCGCCGTGCCACGTGCATGGCGTGCAGCTCGCTTGGTTTGAGATCCGTCTGGCCTCGATGACGTGCAGCTCGCTTTGGCTGAGATCCGCCGTGCCACGTGCATGGCGTGCAGCTCGCTTGGTTTGAGATCCGTCTGGCCTCGATGACGTGCAGCTCGCCTTGGCTGAGATCCGCCGTGCCACGTGCATGGCGTGCAGCTCGCTTGGTTTGAGATCCGTCTGGCCTCGATGACGTGCAGCTCGCTTTGGCTGAGATCCGCCGTGCCCTGTGCACGGCGTGCAGCTCGCTTGGTTTGAGATCCGTCTGGCCTCGATGACGTGCAGCTCGCTTTGGCTGAGATCCGCCGTGTCACGTGCATGGCGTGCAGCTCGCTTGGTTTGAGATCCGTCTGGCCTCGATGACGTGCAGCTCGCTTTGGCTGAGATCCGCCGTGCCACGTGCACGGCGTGCAGCTCGCTTGGTTTGAGATCCGTCTGGCCTCGATGACGTGCAGCTCGCTTTGGCTGAGATCCGCCGTGCCACGTGCATGGCGTGCAGCTCGCTTGGTTTGAGATCCGTCTGGCCTCGATGACGTGCAGCTCGCTTTGGCTGAGATCCGCCGTGTCACGTGCATGGCGTGCAGCTCGCTTGGTTTGAGATCCGTCTGGCCTCGATGACGTGCAGCTCGCCTTGGCTGAGATCCGCCGTGCCCTGTGCACGGCGTGCAGCTCGCTTGGTTTGAGATCCGTCTGGCCTCGATGACGTGCAGCTCGCTTTGGCTGAGATCCGCCGTGCCCGTGCACGGCGTGCAGCTCGCTTGGTTTGAGATCCGTCTGGCCTCGATGACGTGCAGCTCGCTTTGGCTGAGATCCGCCGTGCCCTGTGCACGGCGTGCAGCTCGCTTGGTTTGAGATCCGTCTGGCCTCGATGACGTGCAGCTCGCTTTGGCTGAGATCCGCCGTGTCACGTGCATGGCGTGCAGCTCGCTTGGTTTGAGATCCGTCTGGCCTCGATGACGTGCAGCTCGCTTTGGCTGAGATCCGCCGTGCCATGTGCACGGCGTGCAGCTCGCTTGGTTTGAGATCCGTCTGGCCTCGATGACGTGCAGCTCGCTTTGGCTGAGATCCGCCGTGCCATGTGCACGGCGTGCAGCTCGCTTGGTTTGAGATCCGTCTGGCCTCGATGACGTGCAGCTCGCTTTGGCTGAGATCCGCCGTGCCATGTGCACGGCGTGCAGCTCGCTTGGTTTGAGATCCGTCTGGCCTCGATGACGTGCAGCTCGCTTTGGCTGAGATCCGCCGTGCCACGTGCACGGCGTGCAGCTCGCTTGGTTTGAGATCCGTCTGGCCTCGATGACGTGCAGCTCGCTTTGGCTGAGATCCGCCGTGCCATGTGCACGGCGTGCAGCTCGCTTGGTTTGAGATCCGTCTGGCCTCGATGACGTGCAGCTCGCTTGGCTGAGATCCGCCGTGCCACGTGCACGGCGTGCAGCTCGCTTGGTTTGAGATCCGTCTGGCCTCGATGACGTGCAGCTCGCTTTGGCTGAGATCCGCCGTGTCACGTGCACGGCGTGCAGCTCGCTTGGTTTGAGATCCGTCTGGCCTCGATGACGTGCAGCTCGCTTTGGCTGAGATCCGCCGTGTCACGTGCATGGCGTGCAGCTCGCTTGGTTTGAGATCCGTCTGGCCTCGATGACGTGCAGCTCGCCTTGGCTGAGATCCGCCGTGCCACGTGCATGGCGTGCAGCTCGCTTGGTTTGAGATCCGTCTGGCCTCGATGACGTGCAGCTCGCTTTGGCTGAGATCCGCCGTGCCCTGTGCACGGCGTGCAGCTCGCTTGGTTTGAGATCCGTCTGGCCTCGATGACGTGCAGCTCGCTTTGGCTGAGATCCGCCGTGTCACGTGCATGGCGTGCAGCTCGCTTGGTTTGAGATCCGTCTGGCCTCGATGACGTGCAGCTCGCCTTGGCTGAGATCCGCCGTGCCACGTGCACGGCGTGCAGCTCGCTTGGTTTGAGATCCGTCTGGCCTCGATGACGTGCAGCTCGCTTTGGCTGAGATCCGCCGTGCCATGTGCACGGCGTGCAGCTCGCTTGGTTTGAGATCCGTCTGGCCTCGATGACGTGCAGCTCGCTTTGGCTGAGATCCGCCGTGCCACGTGCACGGCGTGCAGCTCGCTTGGTTTGAGATCCGTCTGGCCTCGATGACGTGCAGCTCGCTTTGGCTGAGATCCGCCGTGCCACGTGCATGGCGTGCAGCTCGCTTGGTTTGAGATCCGTCTGGCCTCGATGACGTGCAGCTCGCTTTGGCTGAGATCCGCCGTGCCATGTGCACGGCGTGCAGCTCGCTTGGTTTGAGATCCGTCTGGCCTCGATGACGTGCAGCTCGCTTTGGCTGAGATCCGCCGTGCCACGTGCACGGCGTGCAGCTCGCTTGGTTTGAGATCCGTCTGGCCTCGATGACGTGCAGCTCGCTTTGGCTGAGATCCGCCGTGCCACGTGCATGGCGTGCAGCTCGCTTGGTTTGAGATCCGTCTGGCCTCGATGACGTGCAGCTCGCTTTGGCTGAGATCCGCCGTGCCACGTGCATGGCGTGCAGCTCGCTTGGTTTGAGATCCGTCTGGCCTCGATGACGTGCAGCTCGCTTTGGCTGAGATCCGCCGTGCCACGTGCATGGCGTGCAGCTCGCTTGGTTTGAGATCCGTCTGGCCTCGATGACGTGCAGCTCGCTTTGGCTGAGATCCGCCGTGCCCTGTGCACGGCGTGCAGCTCGCTTGGTTTGAGATCCGTCTGGCCTCGATGACGTGCAGCTCGCTTTGGCTGAGATCCGCCGTGCCACGTGCATGGCGTGCAGCTCGCTTGGTTTGAGATCCGTCTGGCCTCGATGACGTGCAGCTCGCTTTGGCTGAGATCCGCCGTGCCCTGTGCACGGCGTGCAGCTCGCTTGGTTTGAGATCCGTCTGGCCTCGATGACGTGCAGCTCGCTTTGGCTGAGATCCGCCGTGCCACGTGCATGGCGTGCAGCTCGCTTGGTTTGAGATCCGTCTGGCCTCGATGACGTGCAGCTCGCTTTGGCTGAGATCCGCCGTGCCCTGTGCACGGCGTGCAGCTCGCTTGGTTTGAGATCCGTCTGGCCTCGATGACGTGCAGCTCGCTTTGGCTGAGATCCGCCGTGTCACGTGCATGGCGTGCAGCTCGCTTGGTTTGAGATCCGTCTGGCCTCGATGACGTGCAGCTCGCTTTGGCTGAGATCCGCCGTGCCACGTGCATGGCGTGCAGCTCGCTTGGTTTGAGATCCGTCTGGCCTCGATGACGTGCAGCTCGCTTTGGCTGAGATCCGCCGTGCCCTGTGCACGGCGTGCAGCTCGCTTGGTTTGAGATCCGTCTGGCCTCGATGACGTGCAGCTCGCTTTGGCTGAGATCCGCCGTGTCACGTGCATGGCGTGCAGCTCGCTTGGTTTGAGATCCGTCTGGCCTCGATGACGTGCAGCTCGCTTTGGCTGAGATCCGCCGTGCCCTGTGCACGGCGTGCAGCTCGCTTGGTTTGAGATCCGTCTGGCCTCGATGACGTGCAGCTCGCTTTGGCTGAGATCCGCCGTGCCACGTGCACGGCGTGCAGCTCGCTTGGTTTGAGATCCGTCTGGCCTCGATGACGTGCAGCTCGCCTTGGCTGAGATCCGCCGTGCCACGTGCATGGCGTGCAGCTCGCTTGGTTTGAGATCCGTCTGGCCTCGATGACGTGCAGCTCGCTTTGGCTGAGATCCGCCGTGCCCTGTGCACGGCGTGCAGCTCGCTTGGTTTGAGATCCGTCTGGCCTCGATGACGTGCAGCTCGCTTTGGCTGAGATCCGCCGTGTCACGTGCATGGCGTGCAGCTCGCTTGGTTTGAGATCCGTCTGGCCTCGATGACGTGCAGCTCGCTTTGGCTGAGATCCGCCGTGCCACGTGCACGGCGTGCAGCTCGCTTGGTTTGAGATCCGTCTGGCCTCGATGACGTGCAGCTCGCTTTGGCTGAGATCCGCCGTGTCACGTGCATGGCGTGCAGCTCGCTTGGTTTGAGATCCGTCTGGCCTCGATGACGTGCAGCTCGCTTTGGCTGAGATCCGCCGTGCCACGTGCATGGCGTGCAGCTCGCTTGGTTTGAGATCCGTCTGGCCTCGATGACGTGCAGCTCGCTTTGGCTGAGATCCGCCGTGCCACGTGCACGGCGTGCAGCTCGCTTGGTTTGAGATCCGTCTGGCCTCGATGACGTGCAGCTCGCTTTGGCTGAGATCCGCCGTGCCCTGTGCACGGCGTGCAGCTCGCTTGGTTTGAGATCCGTCTGGCCTCGATGACGTGCAGCTCGCTTTGGCTGAGATCCGCCGTGCCACGTGCACGGCGTGCAGCTCGCTTGGTTTGAGATCCGTCTGGCCTCGATGACGTGCAGCTCGCTTTGGCTGAGATCCGCCGTGCCACGTGCATGGCGTGCAGCTCGCTTGGTTTGAGATCCGTCTGGCCTCGATGACGTGCAGCTCGCTTTGGCTGAGATCCGCCGTGCCCTGTGCACGGCGTGCAGCTCGCTTGGTTTGAGATCCGTCTGGCCTCGATGACGTGCAGCTCGCTTTGGCTGAGATCCGCCGTGCCATGTGCACGGCGTGCAGCTCGCTTGGTTTGAGATCCGTCTGGCCTCGATGACGTGCAGCTCGCTTTGGCTGAGATCCGCCGTGCCACGTGCATGGCGTGCAGCTCGCTTGGTTTGAGATCCGTCTGGCCTCGATGACGTGCAGCTCGCTTTGGCTGAGATCCGCCGTGCCACGTGCATGGCGTGCAGCTCGCTTGGTTTGAGATCCGTCTGGCCTCGATGACGTGCAGCTCGCTTTGGCTGAGATCCGCCGTGCCCTGTGCACGGCGTGCAGCTCGCTTGGTTTGAGATCCGTCTGGCCTCGATGACGTGCAGCTCGCCTTGGCTGAGATGGTGCCACGTGCATGGCGTGCAGCTCGCTTGGTTTGAGATCCGTCTGGCCTCGATGACGTGCAGCTCGCTTTGGCTGAGATCCGCCGTGCCCTGTGCACGGCGTGCAGCTCGCTTGGTTTGAGATCCGTCTGGCCTCGATGACGTGCAGCTCGCTTTGGCTGAGATCCGCCGTGCCATGTGCACGGCGTGCAGCTCGCTTGGTTTGAGATCCGTCTGGCCTCGATGACGTGCAGCTCGCTTTGGCTGAGATCCGCCGTGCCACGTGCACGGCGTGCAGCTCGCTTGGCGAGCTCCGTCTGAGGCCAGACGGATCTCGCAAGCGAGCTGCACGCCGTGCACATGGCACGGCGGATCTCAGCCAAAGCGAGCTGCACGTCATCGAGGCCAGACGGATCTCAAACCAAGCGAGCTGCACGCCGTGCACAGGGCACGGCGGATCTCAGCCAAAGCGAGCTGCACGTCATCGAGGCCAGACGGATCTCAAACCAAGCGAGCTGCACGCCATGCACGTGGCACGGCGGATCTCAGCCAAGGCGAGCTGCACGTCATCGAGGCCAGACGGATCTCAAACCAAGCGAGCTGCACGCCATGCACGTGACACGGCGGATCTCAGCCAAAGCGAGCTGCACGTCATCGAGGCCCGACGGATCTCAAACTAAGCGAGCTGCACGCCGTCAGCCAAAGCGAGCTGCACGTCATCGAGGCCATTGAGGTCCGTCTGACCTCGATGACGTGCAGCTCGCTTCGGCTGCCATCCGCCGTGCCACGTGCACGGCGTGCAGCTCGCTTGGTTTGAGATCTGTCCGGGAGACGCGTCCGCGATCGGGCGCATGGCATGCGCCCGATCGCGGACGCGTTAGATTGCTCAGGCGGGTGGGCGCCCGTCGCGGACGTGTGTACTTGTTTTATCTGGGCGCCGGGACGGCCTTCAACCTCTCGTCTTCAGCTTAAAACGGGAGACGGCCTTCAACCTCACGTCTTCAGCTTGAAACGGGAGACAAAGGGGGGAAGATGACATGACGCTCGCTCAGTATTGGGATGGCCGTGCCGAGGTTGGCTTGATGGGTCCGGTGACACTAGGGGCCGCGTGTGACCGCCTGCTGAAGCTGGACACCGATGTCCTCGGCGAGCTCCAGCTCACCCTAGTTGTGGCGTCGAAGGGTCCGGTGTTCTCTCCCACCGGCTGGCCGCAGGTCGGTGGGTTTAGGAACAGAGTTGACAGCGGGCCGGCAAGGAAGGGCTTGAGACGACTACAAGCCTTTGTACGGGAGATGTGCGGGCGATCGGCTCCAGCGCCCTGTCCCGGTGTTGGAGGCTCAGCGCAGTCGCAGAGTATTTTTGGACCGCTGGAGGCGCAGGGCGGGGGACCGTGAAGGGGATGCCTGCCACGCGGCCCTTCTCGGCGAAGTGCTTGTCGAGCTGGGGATCGCCGAGCCCGACGGCCTCTTGGCGAATCTCAGGGAGGGTTGTCCGATGTCCGGCCAGGTGGGATACAGTCCCTGTATAGCCCGAGCCTGGGGGACCCGGAATTGTCAGTAGCGGAACTGATTCGCCGCCAGCCTGACGTGCTGGCGAGGGTCAGGAGGGCCGTCATGGGTGAGTCGGACTCCAACAGGGAAGGCATCTGGGCGTCGGTGCAGAAAGAGGTGGACAGAGGCTTCATGGTCGAGCTAGCGGAGCCGCCGACGAATTCGGTCTTTCTACGGCGCTTCATGGTTGCCCAGCTGAAGGCGGACCAGAAAGGGTGGCAGACGAAGCTCCGCGCGTGCGATGACGGGCGTATGGCCCTGGTTAATAAGGCGGTCCACATGCGACGAAGGTCAAGCTGGACACCGTCGACGTTTCCGTGGGGGTGGCGCGGCAACTGGCCCAACAGGCCTCCGGTAGGTTTGCCGGGGCGGCCTTCTACTCAGTAGGTTTGGACCATCGTGACGCCTACAGGCAGATGAAGGCGCGGAACGATGTAATCTGCAGGTGCGTGGTGGCGGAGGACCCGGACGGACTGTTGCAATTTTTCAGGCTCGACCGTCTGTCGTTTGGCGAGGCGGCAAGCGTTGTACACTACAACGCCTTGCGAAGGTCCTCGCCCGCGTCGTCCGTCGCGGCCTGTCGCTGCCGCTCCTGCAGTACTACGACGACTTCGCCTGTCCCTGCCGGCTGGAGGACGACCTAGTGCTCGCTGACACCTTAGAGCTGCTGGGCGGCATTTTGCGCACCTCTTTCAACGACGAAAAGACCTCACAGGGCAACAGCTTTCGGCACCTGGGCTTGATTTTCTCGATAGACGGGGAGGGTGTGCACGTTTCCCTGTCGGAACCACGGAAGGAGAAACTGGTGTTCGTTCTGGAGGGCGTTCTCGCTCGCGACTCGCTCGCACCGGGCGAGGCGGCGTCGCGCCGGGAAACTAGGGTCCGCCTCGTCCTCCCTATTCCGCAAGGACAAAAAAAAGGGTAGGGTACCTCTCCAATCTCGATTCAGGCGCGCCAATGCGTCGTCCACGTACCGGGACTTCAAGCTGGGTCGCGAGGGTTGCGTATCGCTCCGGTGGTGGGTTGACGTCCTGAGGAGTGAGGTCCGTGTCTTTGAAAAGTCGGTTCCCCTCGGTGAGTCCGGATACGGGGACCAAGTGCGTCCTGTTCACGGATGCCTGCCCAAAGGGGCTGGGCGCCGTCCTTGTTGTTCTTACGGACGGCGTGGTGTCGTCTGTCGAGTACTACTCTTGCCCGGTTCCTGCCAGGGCGTCCGGGCTGCCGATTCACGCTTTGGAGTTCGCAGCCGTGTCGGTGGCGTTCGGTCTGTGGTTCAAAGAGATGACGGGCGTTGTCCAGGGTCAGTCCAGGGCTGGGATGCTGCTTGCCCCTGTCCACAGGTTGTGGCAAGGCATTGCCAGGGCGAAGGCTCGCGTATGGTTTGAGAGAGTTTCAAGCGAGATGAACATCGCGGACCTTCCAAGCCGCCTCGCCCAGTCCTTGGCCAGTGTTCCGTGGGCGGTGCCCGGTTAGGCGGGTGCCTAGCCTTCAGACGATTGATGAGGCGGTGGCAGATTTCTTGGTCCCGGGTACCCTCCAGTGCACATCCGTGCCGTAGGCGGCTGATTCTTGCGCGCTGATCTTTGGCTTCTCTTCTCTTTTGCGTCGGTCCATTGGGATAGAGCCATTGGGAAAATCCCAGAGTCCCGCGAGGCGAATGCGAGCAGCCAGGCATCGTGAGCCGGCCCGCCGCAGCCAGTTGTGTTAGATTGAAGCCAACTCGGGCCTTCGCCAGTTGAGCTGGAGTCTTGGCTGACTGATTCGGTAGCCAGGAGGACCGATCTCCCCAACTGAGGCAGCCGCCGGGCAGCCAACTTCGCCGGTCAGCTCGTTCCCAAGGTACCAGCAAGCCAGCTAAGGAGAGCTAACCGTGAATGATCCTTTGATTGGTGTGACATGAATTAAACGGATGTTAA
Organism: Diplonema papillatum; assembly: GCA_030068145.1. Lineage (NCBI taxonomy): Eukaryota > Euglenozoa > Diplonemea > Diplonemida > Diplonemidae > Diplonema > Diplonema papillatum. The sequence continues at coordinate 22,093 of JAPJBO010002007.1, forward strand.
ATTGGCGGATGGAGAAGGAACAACGGCTCCGAGTGACTCTCTCCAAGGAGGCAGAGAGAGAGAGAGACGAGTTAGAGTGCAGGGACCATCTCTCCGAGGAGTATCCGGTCGCCCCACAAGGAGGCAATTTAACTAGTTATTTTCACAAGTTATGTACCTTACTAGTGCGTCGTGTAAGGCAAAAAAGTGTCCCATTGGGGTATTTTCTTTCTAAGGAAAAAAACGCGCGTACACGAGCCCATGACTACATACCAGGGCAAACCCCGGAAAAAACACGAAATAAAGACCTGGATGGTCTCCGCAGGGCTTAAAAGCTGTGCTCGAGCACAAGTAAAAAAAAACGTGCCCGTTTGGTGCCACCGTTTGTCAAAACGCCACCGTTTGTCACGTGGGAAGACATACGCATTCTTGGAGGGGGCACGGGAGCACACCACGCGTATTTTTGGTCACCAGGGTCACACAAGATAGCAAGCAGTCGTCTGTGCACCGTTACTCCTGGCATGCTCTCTTTGCCGGGGGGCGAAATGGAAAGCCGCGAGATTGGATGGCTGAAACCATAATTCCCTGGCGATCTTCAACCGGGATGCCCTGATGAGGGAGCTGGAGCTCGTCTGCTGACGCGAAGGGGGCCGGACGAAGCAGCTTCCGTGGCTTGGCTCAACCAGAGACATGGTTTGTGCCATATAGCGCTCGTGGGGCACTGATCGGTCAGAAGGGAGTCTTGGAAACTCCTGCCTCATCAAGGTCTTCGTCAGCCGGGAAGGTGTCGTCGAAAAGCTTCCGAGCGGTATCAGAGTTGTGTGCAGGCTGAGTAAGCGATGCAATCCGATAGGGATTGCTAAGCCGCAGACGGCTGCTCAGAGATGACAGTGTCCCGTGGCATCCTTCTGCGAAGTCGTTGGTTGCCGAAGTGGCGGTAAGATGCCCCGTCCATTCGGACTACTGACTACACTAGCTGGGTCACAGAA
>JAPJBO010002008.1:0-22946 GCA_030068145.1 Diplonema papillatum
GCGCCCAACTATACCGTATCTAATGAGGACGTCTTACCACTTTATTTACCTACCCCACTCCAAGTACCGCATTTACGTACCTTGCGAATGCGATCGTGGTGGCGGTCACGAACGTCCCGAACGAGGCTAGTGTTGAGAGTCTACACAGATCAACTAGGCGGTACAGGCTACGGAGATACGCGCATTGTCCCCTTTCCTTTTTACTTTGCACATTTGCACCGTCAAACGACCACCCGGAGACTTCCAACATACCGGGAGTCTCGAGCGGGCTTTCACTAAACACGCAAGGAAATAGAGGGAGAACCCAGAGTGGCAACTCCGAAGGGGAGAGTTTAGCTTCAAGGGGTCTTGCCGCGGGAATACGGCACCTTTTGCAGGTGGGCGTGGGATGGGCCAGCATATTTGCGATGGACCAGCATATTTGCTTGTTGCGAACGAAGACAGTCGGAAAGAAAACTGTGCTCGCCAATGTCCGGATAACATGGGACTCCAGAATGTTTCTCTCTTAATTACGTTACGACAAGAAACAGGCGAATCGTACCCCGAAACAAAAAAAAAATGAACCCATTTGACGAAGGTCGCCCGGTGACCAAAAACTGAGTTTCAAGCGAATCTTCACTACAAAAAGGCAACGAAAAAAAAGAAAAAAAGAAAAACAAAAATTGTGCGAAGCAACTATTCGTTCTTGCCCGATGCTAATACAATAGAGAACCAAGAGAAAACAAAAGCAAACCAGAAAGAAGGAAACTAACTCGTAGAACGATATTTTGAAACGCGAGCGACAGTGGGGAGAGGGGGGGTGAACAGCTAACTCAAGCAACTTCCGGTGGAGAAAACCCTACCAAAGGAATCAACCACCCTCCGGGTGGCCTAGTCTGGCACTTGCTGTCGGTGTGCAAGTTTGACATTGACTTTGTTCGTTGGAAAGAAGAAAGAAGAAGAAAAAGGTCGCACCGGGTCCGGGAACGTGACGCCAACCACAACTCACGAAGCTCGAGTCGAACAGTGCTACAACCCCGTCCGCCCTGTCCTGTGGCTGACCGTCTCTACGAGCTTGTGTTTAGCGCGAGCGCCAAGCTTCAAGGTGCGCCACGCCTTGATGCTTCAGTTTGGGAAATCGGTAGCCACTTGACTCGTAGGCCCAGGGCTCTGCAGTACCGCCGAACACGTGAAGCTCGGCTCCCGTGTAGCAGGCTTTCCCCGGTACCTAGTTTGATACTTTGTTCGTTGGAAAAATAAACAAAAAGTCGCAGAAACACAGAACTGCTCGTCCTCCAGGAATGACGGCACGCAACAAGGTGACGCAAAGGTACCAGCAATGCAAACATCACATATTGTCTGCGAAAGGTAAGCACTTGTATCTTCGGACAACGTCTGATCATCGGCTGGCGTCGTGAACTCGCACCCCCACGTCAGACACAGCAATCGTAGTGTTCACACGTTGCGTTAGGGTGTCAACACCCCACTATCTGCGTTGAAAGATAGGACTTGCAGCAACACAAACGGCTGACTATTAGGGAAGCTTGTGCCGGTAACCGCATGCAAAGCTGAAGTCGAGGTTAGCAGTGTCACAGCCCTGTCCGCTCTGTCTTGCAGCGGACTCACCGGTTTCCAAATTCCATCAGCTGATGGCATTTGGAAGAGGAAGCTAATACCCCGTCAGACTTGTCAAGGGATTTCACATATCTTATAACATGTGACAGAGCATGTGATCACAGGTTAAAACAGTCAGTGCCTATGTGATCACATGTTATGTCACATGTTATCAACAATAGCCCTTAGGTTGGTCGTGTGCCAACGTAGTAAAGATGAACCCCAAGAAGTACTACATAGCTACAGAAGGGGAGAGCTCCCCTTCGATTGAAAGAGTGTGCCTGGTGACGGATCAATGCCCGATGGCGATAGTTCGACTCAAGACGAAGCACACGACAGCGACAAAGCTGGCCATGCGCCTCATGACGTATCTCGTGGCCAATGCTGGCGTGGACCAGTAGAGAGATCGGTTACTCCGAGTACGGTGTCCTCGGATAATTGTGAAGTGGCCGCCCCTTTATGAGTTGTCGCAGTCGGCTTTCAAGCCTGCCAGTTGTTGGACGGCCAGCGCGACGACTCAAACAAGTCAGCGGATTGCCGGAAGGCGTATGCGAGCACCAAGGAACCAGCACCCCAAACACCTGCGGAATTGTGATTCAAAGCTCACAAGGCGAAGCGGAACCCCGCAACGCAAGAAAAAAGTCAAGCAAACAAGCACGCGCAGTTGGGGCAGGAGGGGGGGTCACCACACGAGGCCTTAGACGAAACTCAAAAGAGAACCGCTAAGAGCTTCGTTTTGATTATTCCTTCTCGGGTTAAACGACCAACAAAAAGAGTCGAGTGAATCGATCCCTTGTTATTCCTTGCTTTATCATTCACGGCGAACGCCTGCTTTGGGCACGCTGGTTTGTTCACAGTAACATCGGTGGTCGACCCGTATGCATATGGTGTACGCGTAAGCGCTTTCATCCCGATGAAGATATTACTTACAAGGCACCATTACCACCGTTCATAGAGCACAGGTCACAACACAAACGAGTTCAAGCAACCCCCCGCCGGTAGGGAAACCCTACAGAGGAATCAACCACTTCCAGGTGGGCTTTCTGACGCCAGCTTTTGATGGGGAAAGGACCGAGCGATCGCGAGAGGAAGACAACAGGAGAATGACACACGCACGAGGGTTTTGTTGACCGGCCGACCCCAATTCCTGGACGTAGCTTTGAACCTGGTCACGAACCAGCAGCAAGCTCCTACTCGGTCGGCTCCGGTTCCGGACACATCGCATTTTAAAGAAAAGAGCAATTCCAAGCAACACCTGACGGTAGAGAAAGTCTACTAAAGGAATCAACCACCTCCAGTGCGGGCTTTCTGACACCAGCTTTTGTTGAAAGGACCGAGCGATCGCGAAGAGTAAGACGACAGGAGGATGGCCCACGCACGAGGGTTTTGTTGACCGCACTTCCCTGACCCTTCCTGGACGCAGTTTTGAACCTGGTCACGAACAAGCAGCAAGCTCCTACTCGGCCGGTTCCGCTTCCGAACACATCGCATTTTGAAGAAAAGAGCAATTCCAAGCAACACCTGACGGTAGAGAAAGCCTACCAAAGGAATCAACCACCTCCTGGAGGGCTAGTCTGTCACTTGCTGTCATTGGAGGGATACAGGCATCCCATCCTCTGGTGAATTGTGAAGCCGGCCCATCATCCCTATTTCCTGGATCGAATTGCTTGCCGCTCTTATCACGATGCACCACGGTCTATCAGGTCCATTTCCTGTCTCCTGGAGCTGCATAAAAATGCCTGGAGCTGTATTCGTCGATCTATCAGGAGATGGACCGGCTTCATTGACCAAGTATCTTTCACCCCAAGGAATGCTGTTTGAGTGTCTGTCGCTCTTACCAGTGTTGGTTCTTGGTTTGTGCGCGTGTGTTACCACCTGCTTAGGTAATTTCCACAGTAGCTGCCAACCGTGGATCTGACGGCAAGCACCAGCAAACCCGAATACAGCAAAAGAAAAAGTTCCTTCCTTTAACTTAACCTCTGCTCAACTCTAGAGCTCGCCTCTCATGAACGCCCGCCGGAGACGATAAAACGACGGAAAACAGCGCAAAAGCAATCTAATTTACAAATTTTTTTGTCAAAAACTACCCTAAACCCCCTGATCTTCAAGCGAACTTTAACTCTAAAAGGTGTCGGGCTTGTGTAAGACTTCGTTCTGCTGCTCTGGTACGAGCCAAATGGCAGCTGGCATGAAAACCTAGACACTAATATAGCTCAAAGTATCGGCAGAAGAACACGAAACGCCTCTAGGTAGAACCCCGTGTTCACATTTCTAGACTGTTTTTTTGTTTTGTTTTCGAGACATTGCAATGTGTTCCAAAAATGTAAGCCTGAACAATGAGCGAACCAACACCAAATTGAAGATCATGTCACCTGCCACAGTTTACATGTCCGTGCCACATGGAGATCCCTAACTCAAGACATACCAGGTGAAAAAGAAGAAGAACAACCTGAAGAGAGGGCCCAAACTCGGCCTGCTCAAAAAAGAAAATGTGGATGCGTCAACGCAACAGTTTTTGAAGTGATAGCGAAAGAGCGAAGGCATTTTTTTCTTTTTTTTTTTTTTGTTAACTTCGGCTGCACCAGATTGCGTATCAACCGTGAATAAGGCGTGCAAAAACCGAAGCTTCAAAAAAATGCCAAAAAGCAAGTGGTATTCTGCAGAATACCACTGATAGTTAAGCCTTTTGACTAAAGCCCGTTTAGCATTTCTTCACCAAGGGGTCACTTCGGGATCAATTCTGCCAAGCTTTCACGGAGCTCGGGCACCCAGCATACCGATACACTCCCCCGGGCCGTGGCCAACATTTCTGGCGCCTGCGACACGGAAGGAACGCTTCACTATAGGATAGGACGAAGCCGGGGGGAAACCCTGGTGGAGGTCCGTTGCGGTGTTGACGTGCAAATCGCTCGTCAAAGCTGGGTATGGGGCGAAAGACTCGAACCATCTAGTAGCTGGTTCACTCCGAAGTTTCCCTCAGTACAGCTAGAACCAAAGCCGGAGTTACGCCAGGTAAAGTGAATGATGGGAGGCATTGGGGAAATCGCTTCCTCGACCTATTCTCAAACTTTAAATGGGCGTGAGCTCGGGGTTACTTCATTGAACCCTGACGAAGAATCCTGGTTCTAAGTGGGCCACTTCTGGTAGACGTTCCAGCGCGTTGGCGTGAGGTTGCTTTTTTTTCTTCTTTTTCGGGAACGCCAGTTAGACTTCGCCGGACATGTGTCTCGGGCCTTCTTTTTATGGTTTGCCGTGCCGTCATATGTCCGCCACCGGGATAAGGGGAGGGGGCCGGGGGGCGTCAGTCACAGCATCCTATGGGACAAAGCTGTGGCCGGGGCTCTTACATCCCCATTCCTACTCGAAAGTAAGGGGTAGACGGTCAGCAAGTGATGCCGCGGAAGACTAAAGGGCGCCGGAAGTGGGAGGAGAAAGAAGGATGCCCACCTGGCTGTGCAGGGTTTGTAACACTCAGCTTGTTGTAACCGAACCTGCGCTCTACAAAGCACAGGTGAGCTTTGTTTGTGCGTTCCAACCATGCGCTGAGCTCGAGTCTATCTGCGGCTGTCTGGTCGGGTTCAAGCCTTCCCTTCGGGCAGTTTTCTTTTTGTGTCCAACAAATGCAATTTGTCAAGAACAAAAACCCGTCAATGGCAGCGTGCTATCCTCACTCCCGTTAGATGAACAAAGCAGGGTGGAAGGAAGTGGACACAAACAATTTGCAAGGCCCGAATTGTTTTGGGTGGGATTACGGACACTTCTCCATAATCTTATGTACCAGTTTTTAGTACTAACAATCTTGTGGGTTGCCCTTCAATGTATTGTGCAGGCTAACAAGACGTGGGCAGCGTGTCTTGGTGGTTGGTCAGAATTCCTTACCCGAACACACACAGGGTAAATACAAGTGGGAAAACGATCAACCGGCACGCACAAACAAAAGTTCCCCAATTATAGATCCACAAAGGCGTCTCTGTGGTCTGCCCATTCAAACAAAACTATACCATATGCTGGAGTCTGAAATCTATCGCCCCTGGCATCCACTAGTGGCGGGATCAAAACGACATGCTGATCTCGGTGAGCCGGCGGAGCTGTGAGCTACATTCACAGCCGGTAACCATGTAATCAGCAGCCAGCCTTCAAAGAATTTGTACGACTGTCGTTATTAGGCCCCCTCACAACTCCTTCAAGAACGCCCCCCTTCCCCATAGAGCTATGATGGCAAGTACAAACGGTTCCCGTTTCCGTATCCATGCTTTCAAAGAAACAGCATTTTGTTAGTAAAATAACGGCTGCCGCAGGGTGCACTTGGAGCTAAGGAGACGTTTCCGTTTCCGTTCCCATGTTTGCGAAAACGGATGGAAACGCGTTTGCTCGCAATCATAGCCGTCCCTTCCCTTCGCAGCATAGCACAAAGAAGACAGGAAAACACGCCATAAATGCGCAAGTTGTGGGTGGCGCGCTATGGCCCTGGCCCTCCACCGACTTCTGCGCCGTAACCGCAATCGAACGACAACAATAATCTTCCACCGATACTCTCTCTCTCTCTCTCTCCATGTTGCGAACACCACATTTGCCAACGCGCACCCGGAGACAGCGGGTTTACTACATGGGCTGAGCGCGGTACCGAGGTTCGTGTCCGGATCCTTCGCTATTCCTTAGTAAGGCTTGCTCTAGAAAGAAGGGGGAGTCTTTGCTTTTTGAGTACACACCTGGTTTGTGGAATTACCCGGGGCTCCCGCTAGTTGCAATTGCATTGCAAGCGAAGAAATGTGATCAACGCGTTGCGAATCGCCCGCGGATTGTTAAATCCCAGAGTCCAAAGCGAGCTTTTACTCGGACGAAAACGAGGACGAGTGTCAGGAAATGAAAAGGGAGAGGCGCCGGTTTGTATAATCCGGTTCATCCCCAGATCCGACTGACGGTACACTCTTGCAGACTCGGAGCGTCACGAAGGGGGATAACGAGAGTGCTTTGTCTTCGCTCGTGAAGATGCGCGGCCACCGCGTACGCACCTTCATGCAAAGCCCTTCGTCGGGTTGTTTTCCGCCGTATTGGGCAACCAGCACTCATGTGGAGTACCAACTCGAATGCGTGCCGAAAGGAAGACCAATCGGCAGCAACCGAGACCGCCTCCCGCCGCAGAATGCACAGTCCAAAATGAGTCCACCGAAACGGCCGAAAACGAAAGCCCTTTCGAAAACCTGTTCGACAATCATCAACAATCTATCCGAAACGGTGAATCTTGCCCAACGAACGAGGAAGCCTACCTACGTAGAAAGCGCCGGGAGAGGACGATCGCCCGGCGAGTTTCGTGGTGCTCACTGGCTGCTTCGCTAGCTGTCGTAGTCAGCTAAGCCCCAAGCCAGCCAGCCAGTAAAAGGCTCGGGACGAGGCCTCACAAAACAATTGGCTTTGGTTTAGCGGGCTTCCCCTAGTACGCTTGTTTTTGCTCGAAGAGACAAACCCAGCAAGCCGTTCCATAGCCCCCTTGTATTTGTGGCATAAGTTAAGTCTTGAGCAACGAAATTGCAGGGGCGCAGTACTGGAGTGTCTCTGCTGGAGATGCTGTTTCACGAGGAAGGTACAGATGCGCGCTTCTCCCTTTTTTGCGAGTTAGATCGTTTTTGCCAGGACCTTGGGTGCGTGTAAGTCGAGTTTCGAGTGCGTAATCGCATCCGGAGAAAGGTCCAGCACACGGCCCCAGACTCGTGAACGCCGTTAACCAGGTCGAACCCGCTTCCTTCTTTTGGTCGCCTGGTCTGGCGCACTTGCGGCTCTTCGCATTTTCGTCTCCGCTCGCTCCTGCATGGGGCAATTGACCTGGCATCAAGTCACCGCTTTCCAAGTCAAGCTGCATCGATGCGTTGTGGTGCTTTGCCGCGTGCTGTAGTGGAAGACTGCACTCCTTCCCGTCCTCTCTCGCCACCATCCTCCTCCTACTGCGTTACGCTGCTTCGTCTTCACCGTCGCGTGATGCAAAACTCGAAGAACGAGTTAGAAACGTCAGGCAGCGATTTTCACAATCGTAGAAAAGGGGGTAGACAAGCAAGGGATGACGTTCCAATCTTCTCGGGATAGCCACGGGGGGGTATCAACCTTGTACACGTGTTCGGTATTCGTCGGATATATAATCTTCTTAGATCTGAGATCTTATACGACTACATGTCGATGAACCGGCACGACAATCAACACAACTCGAAGCGTCTTTTTCCTTTTTTGTTTTAGCCACTCACATGTGTAAGGAAGCTGCACCGCCCAAGTAGGACTCAGATCGTCAATTTCCACCTAAAAACACACGTCCGAAATGTGGGTTCAGGGTAGTGCGGTATAGAGACGCCATATTCTGAAACAGCTTGCTGAGTTCTCCGTCGTCACTCCTGCGTTACGAGGATGCTGGTGCGTTTCGTTAGCACAGGGAAAGGGAAAACAAAGGTTTCACGTACGATAGAGTAGCCTCCCTCCTCTCCTCCTCGAGATCCACAGCCCATTTGGTATGGAAATCGCAAGCGATTTCACATGTTGTGTTCGAGAATGTCATACCTTGTGATCACATGGGTTTAATTGTATGAACATGTGATCACATGTTATGTCTTTTCACGTGTTATGTCACATCTTATGCAACATGTGAACCTTCATGCCAGGTGGGTGGTGTAGCCACCAGCCGGATGCATTCCGGGCGCTCGCTACTCCTAGTGGAATACGCCCGGTGGATGGCAAACGTTGTAAGAAAAGTCCCGTGCACAATGTAGAGAGTCCGTAGGGATAGACTGTACGGATTATGGAACACACGGCGACATGCCACATTTTGGAACGCAGTGAATCTGTTGCTCAGTAGACTGCGTGTTCAATGGACTGGTATCTGCGCTAGGAATATGGCAGCATACAGATGGCCAACCACGAAGGGTGCGAGATTTTGTGGGCGACCGTTTTTCCCTCCGACGTAATTCCTTGCAAAGCCTGATGTGCCCCCGAGACGCACGTCGATTCTTCGCTGGGCCAAGACAAACGGCATCGCCATGTCTAGTGCCAGGAAAAATAGAGGCAGAGGGAGAGGAGAGCTGGCATTTTGCTTTTTTTACCAAACATGCAATGTTGGAGGAAATAAGGGCCATCCACGGCGTTTCCTTGCGCCCTGTACCAATAAACAAACGTCCAGGGCAAAGCGTTCAACGAAAAAATTACTCTGCAAGAAGCCTTCGAGCGGGTGACGGGACAGCGCCCCCTGGAGGGATGGAAAAAACAGCCCCCCGAAGACTTGATGCTAGCATCAACCATGCATGAGAGGCAGTGCTCTGCCTAAACATTAAACTAAGATTTTTCCCCCTCATCATTTTCCGGTTTCAACCGTGGTTAGCCAGTGACGCGTCTTATTTTCATAGGTGACTGAAGGGTACCTTCGCCTGTGCCCAATGGCTGCACTCTGAAGAAGTTGTTAAACCAGTGCTGCGTCGTTTCCCCCGTCAGTTGATGCTGGTCGCCGTTGCTTCGTTAGTGCATGACCGCTCCAGAAATGTTCGTTCGTTCCTTTTCCTAACCGGACCCACGTTCTCATTCTCGTTCAGCTATATACATGCTTCAGGGAAAGAAGGCAAATCCCCCTCCACGGGATTGGTCGAAAACAGAACTTTTCAATACCCTCCACAAAAACTCTAAAAAGAGAGGAACCTAGGGGGGTAAACCTCGGCCAGCCTACGGGGTTGGCTGGTGGGCAGGCGTCACAACGGCCTCTGAAGACCAAGGGGAGGTCAAGCCGCCGGTCCCCATACCCCCCCGCCATATTGCACACACTGTAGCACTCACCTTTTTGGCACCCGTCAACGGATATTTGAAGGGCATATAAAGCCCCGGTCGAAAACACGCGACCAAAAAAGAAAAAGAAAAGTGCTGAGAGGAATCAGCCACCTCCGGGTGGGCTAGTCTGACACTCGCTGTCGTTGGGAAACAAAAATATATACCTGGCGTTTTTTTGTTTTCGACTTCCTTTCGCTGTGTCGGGCTACGTGGCGAAATCTGTGGGTCATGTGATGGCTGGCTGCAGAGCTGTTTTCGTGTGTTGCAGTCGTATTGGGGCGGGCCCACCTCTCCGTTTGGAGAAGAGGCAAGCCTTGCGCGACCGAGTAGATTGCCGGGGCGTGACGCAGCATGGCCTAGCGGAAAACCACCAGGCTTGTCAACGCAATCATACGCAGAGAAGACGCGATTTTGTTGCGAAGCACTCTCCGAGACGGATCTGCAACGGGGCGCGGACACTGTCGATGAGTTTTGCACGCTCACCGGCATGCCCTTACACATGGACAAGCCGGTAACATTTTCAACAGGGCTGGCGTAGAACGAAATCTACCGCAGCAGCACAATGGCAGGCGATGACGTCATTAAGTCACCTAGCCCGTGAAGAAGGTGCATGCTAATCCATGTGGTTCATGTACTCAAAAGCTCCCAGTGCTCTGCAAATGGTGTCGTGCGGGGCCGTGTCTAGTTCGGGCGCAGGCCCTGAGGTTCATCGCTTTTCAAGAGCTTGCTGGATTGGGTTTTATGGTGCCGGGGGAGGGTTTCCCTGCTTTGTCTTGTCTTTTCCAAAGCTGTAATAAAGAGCTGCCGAGTGGGCAAAGTGGCCGAGACGTGAATTGAGCAACCGATGAAGAAGCAGCTGACTGTTATCATAGTATTCTGGTGCTACGGCATGATTCCGCAACCGCTGCTAAACGGTTCATGTACTTGTCAGTGCATGCTAATCCATGTGGTTCATGTACTTCAAAGAACTCAATCTAAACGAACATGACGTGGACGGCATAGAGAGAGTACGACAACTCTATGGCACCATAAAGTCCAGAAAACCCATGGTAAAGAAAGAAAACCAAAAATACCGTCACTAAAAGGCATGAAAAGACGCTGAACGTAAATAATGTTGTCGACAACGAAAAAAGCAAAATAATAAACCAAAACTACGTATTCTTTTAACTTCATCGGAAGCGCGTCGTGAACGTTTCTTACTAAACATACGAAGGTCGCAAGCCACCAAGCTGATCGTCCCCCGGATCGACGGCAACACAAAGCAAAGCGAGACCTTTCCCTGCGCTTGCGGTCTCCAGCTGCTTCGGCAGCTCGATAATTGCTATTACCAATACCGCAGGGTGAGGGGGTTGAAAAGGAAACGACAAAGGGACCGCCATGTCGTATCTACTGCCGCACTTGGAGACTGGCTGGGCAGTTGACCAAGCCATTTTGACGGAGGAAGAGAAGGTCGTCGCCATCCGATTTGGACACGACTGGGACAAGGACTGCATGGTAATGGACGAGGTGCTGGCAAAAACGGCAGAAAAGCTGAAGAACATGGCCATGATATACGTCGTGGACGTCTCAGAGGTATGCCGAATCTGTCCATCTTTTCTGACTCTGTCGCGGTTGCTGGGCGTATTTTTGAACTCTGTGAGGCACCACAACTCGTCGCCCAACCCAAAAGATCTAGTAGATCCGTAACCACGTTTGATTCATCGAGGCAATCCACCAGACAAAACGAACCCACCAGGATCCCTCTGTCTTTGCCGGCCTTTTCCGAGAGGGGAAGCGTGCATGTGACGGTCGACATTAGCCTGTTTACGTCGTGTGACGCTCTGCGACCGTCACATACCGTCACACACCGTCACATACTGTCACATACTGTCACATACCGTCACATACCGTCACACGCCAAACTCGACCTGACCATCACCCCCCCCCCCACCCAATCCCAAGCACCCTCTAAAACGCGTTTGTCGTATCCGATTTCTCGTGGTGAGAATTCACCCGGCACGAGTAATACCCCTCGCCCATTGCTATTGCACTGCACAGTACCAAGGCAACGTTGCCGCTCCCAAGCCATTGTACTTGGGTTGGAGGTTCATACTAACGGACACCATTTCGAATGACAACTGAACACGTTATCACCAACGACAGGTGCCCGACTTCAACAAGATGTATGAGCTCTACGACACGGTGACGGTGATGTTCTTCTACAGGAACAAGCACATCATGATCGACCTGGGCACCGGCAACAACAACAAGATCAACTGGCCCATGAAGTCCTCACAGGAATTCATCGACATCGTCGAAACGGTCTACCGAGGGGCTAAGAAGGGGCGCGGTCTTGTTATATCGCCCAAGGACTACTCCACAAAGTACAACTACTGATCAACATGTCTCGGATGATATGCTCGCTTCACCGTGTGCATCCAGAACCGAAGTCATTTGTTGTGGTCGTATAGAAGTGCTTTACGGCACCGCGCCGCAAAGGCGGGCGTGGATACCGGTCGTGTCGTATGGTGCACGGGTTACTTTCGAAGTACAGCAACCGACAACACATCGCGAAATGGCGTGGCAGTGCGCAGTTGTCATGCGACCCGAGGATCGGGGTTAGGCTCGGCGTAATGTGTGTACGAGCTGTGCACTCGAAGTCCAGCAACAGACAACGCAGCGCAGGGTTATTATCAAGAGCTGCAACCATCGACCTCTTCAGGTTCTGCACAGCTGCGAAAGAGCTCAGCAACCGACACGGATCACTTCTTTCCAAGGATTGGGCTGGACTGCTAGGCCTACCTCTCGAAATACGGCTCGAACAACGTGGGATATCGCGGAGCTTGGATCGTTATCACCATGATCTCTTGCGCGGAAAACTGCGCAGTTCAGCAAACAAGCAGGAAGAACCCGACAGTGTCACACGTGGAGTTTTGAACGAAATTTGAAAACGGTGCGAATCAGAAGCACCTCTCCATCCGAACTTGGGTCTGCACATGTGTTCTGCCAACGAAAGTATTTACGTCGAAGGCGGACTGGCGTACCGGCACCGTCAATTTCCACGCAAGCCACGAGTTTGCCGCAGAAATTACTGCTGCAGCAATATACCAAACCAAACGACTCTTTCAAAAAGAAAAAGCGGAAAATAATCATCGTCGGAAACACAACAACACAAAAACAACAACAACGACGGTAACACAAGATTGGCGCCGGAAAGAGCGAACAAAAATACTCGACGTGGCTGCTTCGACTCCGAATGGAAGGGAGGAAAGATAAGTTGAGGGGCAAATGCAATACAAACGCAATCTGATTTGTTCTTCGCTTACACCACCGTGTGTTGTTTTCTCACTCAGGACTTTGACCTGTTGTGTTTGTGTGATTTGTCGTGTAGGGGTAGACCCGCATGGCCTCACGTCCGTTCAACACGTGGTTCGGTAGTTACAGCACTTGGGATCCCTTCGGACAGCATCGTCGAGCATTTCCTCTCAAGCTGGCGCTGATGTAAAAACAAGTAGACGCCACACTGGGGTTTTACCGCTTGTCTATCTTCACGTGGATTGGATTTTCCCCGGCGGCGAGCTTGTTTTGCCGCGTCTAGCCCCTACGCTCTTGCTGGCCCGAAGCATCACAGCTGTTCGCCGTGTTTCGTTTCCCGTTTTGTGATCGAGCCGCGCGGGCAGCGCCGGCCTGTCCGTTTCTTGCATTCAATGACTGATGGCAAAAAGTGCTTTTCGAAGATGGGCTTCCTGATGCCTTCTCTCAGAATCACAAGACTCATCAGGGTATTCGAACGCTAGCGGGCAGGGATTCGCCTATGCCCCCACCAGCAGTTGAGTATCGATTCATCCAATCTCTCAGAGCCCCTCAGGCATACATTTGCAGTTTCTGCACCGTCGGCTCCCTGTGCGCCTCCTAGTCTACCTGCTACATTGGCACCCTGACTAGTCTAGTTTGCTCAGCACTGGGTCGTGCTGGGCAGTGCTCGCTTGCCTTCATGGCACTTGCACTTCACAGAACTCAACGCTCAGCACTGGGTCCTGGAGTACCTGCCACAGTGCATCCTGACCTCTAGTTCCCTCGGCATTAGTGCCTGCCGCATTGGCATCCCTGACCTCTAGTTCCCTGTCTCAGCATTAGTGCCGCACTGTCATCCTGACCTCTAGTTCCCTCGGCATTAGTGCCTGCCGCATTGGCATCCTGACCTCTAGTTCCCTGTCTCAGCATTAGTGCCGCATTGGCATCCTGACCTGTAGTTCCCTCGGCATTAGTGCCTGCCGCATTGGCATCCTGACCTCTAGTTCCCTGTCTCAGCATTAGTGCCGCACTGTCATCCTGACCTCAGACCGCTCGTTCTACTCGTGACCCTTCACGATGTGGGGGTCAAAATCTGCTGCACGGGGGAATCATCCGGCAAAGCCACAGGCAACGGGCGTGGGCGGAGATCGCCGGAAATACACAACAAAAACGGATCTGGCGCTTCCTTTGTTTGTGCGCATTTCCTTCAAACCTGTTTTGTTCATCTAACGGGAGTGAGGATAGTACGCCGCCATCGATCTGTTTTTGTTCCTTGACAAATTGCATTTGCCAGACACAAAAAGAAGGACCGACCGACAATGGAGTGGCGCCCCGTGATCGTGTTCATGACGGCACCCGACGTGCTCGACCTCCGCGTGCTGAACAGGTACTTCGACGGCCTCGCCATGGAAGGCTCGACGTGGCGCCAGTATTCGTCGGCCGTGATCGAGTGCAGCCAGGCGCTGATTGCGCGCGGCCGGGCCGAGGAGGCGCTGCCGCTGGTGCGCGAGACCGGCGCGACCGTCGACAAGATGTACCGGCTGTGGAAGGAAAAAACCGGCGGCGGGCAGTCGGCGTACGACGAAATCAAGGGGAAGCTGAAGCTGCTCGAGTCGTATGTGATCCACTGTATGCACTGGACCGTGGGATACTGCCCGATGAAGTGGGGCGCGGAGAGTTCTCTCGCGGCATGGCTCGCCCTCCGGCACTTCACCATGTTCGCAGACGAGAGGACCGGGCTGCGGAGCAGCACCGACCGAAACGGGTCTTCCATCGCGTTCGCAGCCATCCTCCGCCCGTGCGCGGCGGGCGAGGAGGAGGGCGCCGCGGAGGTCGGCTGCAAAGGAGACGAATCGAGGGTCAGCAGGCGGGAAAGCGGCATCGGGTTCACCCGCCGCGGCAAGGCGGCGAGCTGCACGTCGTTCCTCGACGACGTGCAGCAGGCGACGGTGTGGGCCCTGTGCCTCTACGCGTGGAACGGCGCGCGCTTCCAAATGAAGCTCCCCGGCGCGACCGTGGCGCTCTTCAAACCGTTCTTCCACGCAGCCCGCCTCGCCCGCGACAAGGCGGAGTCCATGCCGCTGCTCAAGGCGCTTGCCACCTTCACCGAAGGATACGTCCACTTCGCCGTGGGGTTCTCCGGTGCCGGCAGCAGCCACGACTTCGAGAAGGGATACTCGCTGCAGCAGGACGGGTATTCTGCGTGGGTCGCCGGGAAGGAGTCTGCAGCAGAGTCACCCGACGCGATGTCCGTCGAGATGGCGGAACGGCTTGCGCGCACGGCCCGGTTCGTCGCGGCGCAGACGGGCGCCTCGGCCGAGCTCCCGATCGCCCTCTACCAATACGCGCTGGTCACCTCGCGCTCGGTCTGGCCGCCGGCCGGCGGCGGCGGCGGGCAGCCTCACCCGTTCACGACCGCGCTCGAAGAAATCCTCCGGTCCTATAAACGCCCCGCCCGACCCCCCCAAGAAGCCCTGTCTTAGCCCATTCGCCGTACCGGGTACACCATGAGGTCTGGTCTCAGAAACGCTGGAGTTAAATCAAAGAGAGCATGCCCGAATCAGACCAGTCACACACGAGAATTCGACGAAGGTCACCCGGAGACTCTACAGTCCCGGATTATCAAGCGAACTATAGCTCTGAAAAGCGGGTGTGTTACAACCAAAACGCGTGTAACTCTACACCCGAAACGCGCGCTTTTTTAAACTCCAGCTTTCGCTCCAGCCGTTCTCTTGAGGATGAACCCCACCGTGTAGGAAAAGGGGGGGAAAGGGGAGAATCGGGGAGGGGGTTGACCCGCGGATCCATTAACATTCACTTTGCTTCCGCATTCCCCCCCCGCTCCCTCCCCCGCCACCCCCTCGCCCCCTGGGTCACTTGTTTCATTGTGGTTGCGCGTGGTTTCGGACAAATCGAGGGAAGCAGCGTGTGCAGACGACCGAGCTTGCAGACAACGCACCGCAGTTGTTTGTTTGCACGCACTTCCTTCAACCTGTTTTGTTCACCGAACGGGAGTGGAGATCGTACGCTGCCACTCGTCAAACCAACACTGCGCAGGCTGCACGTCCCTGCCACGGGAATGCCACGAACCCACGAAAAGGCCCCCTGTTTTTTTTTATTTTTTTTTTAATAGTACATCTGTACTGACGGGAACATTTCCGGAACAACGGTTGCACATGAAAGAGAAAACGAAGCCAACGAAAAAAGTGCTATTACAGGCAAACCCCCCCCCCCCAGAGAGGTTTATACCCTGTACACGCGAAGAACAAGAAACTTTTGCCTTATCATTTCCATCACCTTTGGTCAGTTGATGCTGATCGTCCGTTGCTTCGTTTATCAGTGCAAGCCCCAACTCCGGAAATGTTCGTATAACACCTGCTGTGTGGGAAATACTTGAGGAGACTGCCAGTTGCGAAATCTCAGAGATAGTGTTGAGATTGGAATATTGTTGCGAGGTACTCATCGGCATGCCGATGACACCCCTATCGCAACAATATTCCAATCTCAAAGAAGGTAAATGTGCTGTTGCCCACACGAAACACAGTGAAGTCCGGATTTAGTGGCGGGCAAAAGCGTTCAAACAAAACGACCCACTTTGTAGTCGTATTGTTTCTCCGCCTCTAGCTCCTTGCGAAGTAAGCACAGTTCCTCGAGTATTTTGAATCGAGTATGCTAACACTGCAGGGGAATAGTTGACAGACCTCTTGGGTTGGTGCTAGCCACGATCGTGGGTCGGAGCATCTAAAGCAGGACCGACCCCCTTTCGCGAGAAAAAGAGAAGCACAAAACACCTTCTTTTTTTGTATAAGCACCTGCTTTGTAGGAAATACTTGAGGAGGCTGCCAGTTGCAAAAGATCAAAGGAGGTAAAAGTGCTGTAGCCCACACGAAACACAGGTGAATCTGGGTTCAGTGGCGGGCGTAAGCGTTCAACAAATGTTTTGTAGAGCTGCGACTCAACTATTCTTGGAGTGAGGCGGGGAATACTGCCCCCATCGCTATTAAAAGTTCAGAATAAAACACCGGCACGCACACCGCGCAAAGAACACGCAACGAAAGCCACTCGGTGACATGAAGCTCCTGGAGTTTTAAACGAACGTCACCCTAAAAAGAATGTGCCAGATAACCTCATCGGAGATGCGGTGTTGCAAAAAGCTGAGCGAAGTTACACACTAAAACGAAAAAAATACGGAATGCAATACAGCTCAACAGTTTCCACAGCACTATCCTAATACGTTAATTAACCGCAACGGTTCGTATCCTGGTTATGACTGTGCACTCGGTGGGGAAGTCCCCAACGCTTGCAACTGTCACGGGTTACACCACGACGAAGGCGCGCGCTTCTGGTGTTTCCATAGCGAAATGAGTGGATGCTCTTGGCGGGCTAATGACTAGCCCACCAAAGGCATGCTGGGACGACGGCACCGCACCAGCTCGAATATTTGGTGGTACCGCGCATGCCGCCGGCATCGAAGTGAGTGCTACTGGGGGGGAGCCTCGTCTCGAAACACAAGTGTGTCTTTTTGAACACAGTTGCCTCATTTTATTTGCCAGTTTCCGAGTCTCTCCAGTCGAATAGAATTGTGTTGGAATACAGTTGTTTTTTGGTGTAGTTGCCTTGGAATACAATGGTGCACACCTTGTTTCAATCGATGTAGACTCGCACCTTTCCAGACTATTTTTGCAGCAGTCCTGTGGGTTTACCGCGCCCCTTCATGTAGCTCCCGTGACAACTGGAAGGTTGGCGAAAGGACGGCACAGGCGGTGTGCCAAGCGATTCAAGGGATCATTGGAGGTCGAGTTTTTCAGGGCGAATGCGTTCTCGTTGACTCTCTCGCAGCTCATCCCGAAGGGCCTTTTGAAGGGCTGCTGCTGGAAAGACTTGATTTGCCAACCGCGTGGTGATGGTTAGTCTCGCGGTTACCACTGCGTCAACCTCTTTTCCCCAAAGGTAAGAGACGGCAAATCAGTGGAGGACACCGGCGCGCTCTGCCGGACAGCCAGCAACTGCAGATGAGCGGAAAGACGAACTCATGAAGCGCAGAACGCGAAACTCTAGACGTTCCCCAATGGTCCAACGGTTGCAGATTCCGAAGCAGAGTCCAGCGGACTCCTATTGCCCAGGGAGTGATCGACCAGTCGAGGCACCTATGTCACAGGAGCCGAGGTTCGAGTGCATCTCTAACTCTCTTGCTAAGAATGCTCTGAGGTCATCAGGATTTAGGGTGGGCAGTTGCTATTCCTTGCTTGGAAGCTTTTGGGTCAGCAGAAGAAGTGGTTTCCAACACAGACACGGCGCGTGGCGATGTGGCTTCAAACAGTGCCACTTCTCATTTGGCAAGAAGGCCGATTGCGAAACCACGAAAAGACTTGCATCCACAGCCGGGATGCTAAGAATTACATGATTCGTGTTCCAAGTTCTGTCGGACAGCAATCCAGAGGAAGATCATAGGGAGGCATGTGGAAACCATTCCATGCAGGAGGCATTGCAAAACATGTTGGAAAAGGTGCAAGACCCCAGAGATTGCAAACAAGTGTTGCAAGAAGGCAAAAAGAAAGAGATCACACAGCAACCAGGATGGCAGGTCTGAAGACCCCCACGAAATGCAGGACGACGACAAAGGTCCCACTCATCCTGACAGACAATCCAATCGCAGTCAAAGTTTGCCGGACCAAGGATTGGCGGTCCGTGATTTTGAATCCAAGTGTGCACATTTTCTATTCAGCCCCCCTAGTAGCCGAAACCAACGTCCTTCGTGACATTTTGGGCTTCTTCAGCCAAAAGAAATACCCAAATCCTAGCGTCTGCACACAGTCCGCTCTTGCTTTGTCCGCTTGACACTGTGCTTTGTTTGTGCGCCTGGGAATATGTTTACATAGTTTCCCAAACGCTTCCGACGGTCTTTTTGACCGACAAGTTGTTAGGGACTCCCTCCACACTCCACCCCTCAAAGAGAAAAAAATAGTTCCGGAGTCGCGGAGATCGCCCTTACAGGGCTCCTCCTCCCAGTATTGGGCACAATACCGAAAACTGACGCAAAACGTACAAGGGCATCAGCTGCGCCACAAGAAAGGTAAAACGAGTTGTGGCGATCGCTCCCACAGGGACTTGTTCCCTGAGTGAGTTTGCCGTTCAAGTGTTGGGCTCGTCACTACGCATGAAGCAAACGCGTAGCAGTACGAGAGTTCCCAGCTTGCATCGCTGTTTCCACGATGAAGGTGCAGGCGCGTCATGCCACCTCGCCGAGACCGCAAACGAGCCAAAGTAGTTCTTCGACATTCTCTCCGTTCGCGTGTCCTACCTTTTAGCAACGCGTTGCGAATAAGAGGCGACCCAATGTCCCATTTGTCGAGAGTCACCCCAAGGG
The DNA here is from genome assembly GCA_030068145.1 of Diplonema papillatum. Classification (NCBI taxonomy): domain Eukaryota; phylum Euglenozoa; class Diplonemea; order Diplonemida; family Diplonemidae; genus Diplonema; species Diplonema papillatum. The sequence goes on from JAPJBO010002008.1 coordinate 19,025, forward strand.
CTAAACCTCCATTTCAAGCGAACTTTCTCTCTAAGAAACCGCTCTGAGAAACCATGTTACCTGGCCTAACTTACAGAGGATCCCCCCCCCGCCTCACAAAGTCAATCGGAGACTTGAAAATACCGACTTGTTAGCACAAGAAACAGTCTAAAACGTAGCATTGCGAAAGCAACTGCAGGTGGTCGTCGTTCGATTTCTGTGTCGTGGGAATCGGGCCATGATCGACATGCACGACATGAAGGCCATGTCGGCACCGCTTCCAAACATTTTCTTCTTTGAACAAGCACCTGCTTCGTGGGAAATACTCGAGGAAGCCGCCGCTTGTGAGCTACAGATGGTGTGGTGCGCGTCATGCCGGGGACCGCACAAGAGCACAATACCCAGGCGCTAGCGTCTGCAAGAGCAAGCATGACACTAAAGGCTTCGGTTAAAGACAAAACCAATTGTCGTGTGTAAGCGTTGATGGTACCACCGAAACCGAAGTAACGAAGCCAGTACTACGCAATACGGGGTAGGGCTACATTATTATACCCATGTGCACCATGGCCTGCTGGATGAGGAGCGCCTCGTCGTCCTTCTTGTCGAGCGTCCGCTGCAGCGTGTCGCAGTGACTCCTGAGAGCTGAGATTTCATCTATTTGCTCCTCCATCAGGATCTTCTTCGCCTCCATCTGCGAGTTCATCAGGCTCTCCCTGTCCTGCAGCTCGGCGAGCTTCGCGTGCAAGTCGTCCGCCCCGTCACTTCCTGTATGCACAAATACTGTACACAAACATCTGCGACGTGAACGTAGCCGTGCAGTCCCACCGTCGTAACTTGCCACTGCGGTGAAAAAGTCCAGTACGTATAAAATGCCCTCGCCGTTTCACAAGCCCCGCACGAACCACCTACGCAGGAACTGCGCACGCGGACCTTTCTTCGGAGGGGCTCACGCACTCAAAGATCGACTTATACGCAGGAACTACGCAAGTGTGATGGACCTTTCTTCGGAGGGGCTCACGCACTCAAAGATCGACTTATACGCAGGAACTCCGCAGTACGGGGGTTTCGGGGGTACCAGTTCAACAAAATACTGCCCCGTTTTCATTGAGGGTGTTTTTTGGTTGTCGCCTCCGCCGAGCAGGTACCGGGCGGTCCCTCCGAGTATTCCACGACGGGGAGTACCTATGGCTCTCTGAGGGGGGCCAACTGCTTCGTCTTCCATAAAAGACCCGTGTTTCCAACGTGAAGCTTCGATTGGGGGGGTATCCTTTGCGCGTATGGCATTTTTTCTCACTGGCCTTTAAACACAGGGCCCGCCCGCAGAACACGGGCGGAGGGTGGGTATTTTAAGCAAAAAAAACGGTTGCACAAAGTATACAACCCGTCACCATGTAGCCCTTTCTTGCTCTAAGAGAACCCATTCATGAACGGTCACACGGAGGCCCTAAAACCCCCGGAATTTCAAGCGAACTTTAACCTCTAAAATGATGAGCATTTTCTGGCAAATTTGAAGTGACGGTCAATCAGCATTGACTGCAGCAATTTTGTTGTCTCCGCGTGTACAGGGGGTAGAAGCCTTGCGGGGGGGATTTCCCCCTCGTCAACTGTACGGATGGGGACATATCCATGTCGAAAAAGGTCTGACACTGCGCCTCCAGGGTGACGCCACGTCAAAATGTTTAATGCTTGCCGCTGTTCATAGATGTGTGCCGTCCATGGATGGGTACCACTCTTTTTGTTGGCTTCGCTCAACTTTTCTCGTGCTACTGCCTGTTGTAGATCCCATGGGATCTGAAGATCTATCCGGCCAAGAAGAAGACGAAATGGCGTTGCTAAAAAACGAAAAGGCCGCCCTCACTGAGGACGGATGGTTATCAGCAAGATGCAGTAATCGTGGTGGAAAGGTGGGGAAAGCTTGAGGCCCTTTCGACATGCGTACTTCCAGGACTTACTGAGCCGGTCCATCCCCTCTTGATAGACCGTGATAGACCGAAGAATACAGCACCCGACACTTCGATGCAGCTCTAGGGACTAGGGACGGACCGGCTCACTTACGGAAAGTGAGGCTCTGGAGCACATCAAAAAACTTCACGAGGTGGATGGAATTCAATGCCGAGAAATGCAACTAATTTCCGTGGTACAACTGTACTATTAAAAATATCAGAAGAAATAAGTTCGCTCGTAGGCGAGCTAGCAGTCGACCGCATCGTGCCAAGCTTGAGTGCGGAATTAACCCCGCTCGTGGCTGACTGTCTCTTGGGGCTAGTATTCAAGCGCCAAGCCCGGTATTCGCCGTGCTAAGACGCTTTGGTTTGGATAGCTTACAAAACCGGCCTCTTGAACCTGAAATAGCCTAAAAATGTATGCACGTGGGGGGCCCGAGATCGCTTTCCTCGCGAACGTGAACTCGGTGTCAGTCACAAGAGCCATGGACTTGGCAAAGCACATAGGAAAAAAGAGTGCGCGCTAAAATAAGTCGAATAGTCGGCAATAGGCAGCAAAGATACACACACAAACATACTATGCCTTAAAGGAACCTTTACGACTATGGTCACCCGGAGACAATAAAACCCCGGATCCCTAAGCGAACTTGCACTCTAAAAACTGAATAAAACGAAGCCAGCCATGAAGACCGGCCGGGTTAGCAACACAAAAAGCAACGTCGATAAAAGACGACAGCCGGTTGCCCGTGCAGTCTTCTTTCGGCCGGTCTGGCCAGCCCTTCGCCCTCCCGCCCACTTTTTCCCACGCGGGGCAGCTTTGAGCACTGAGATCTTTGGAGTAAATTTACATAACCACATGTACGTGCGACTTGAGAACTCTCAATGCTCGAACATTGAGAGTTCGCCATGGGCACAGGGTCGGGGTAGGCGGAATCCACATTTCGAACAGAGAAGAACGACGCGCCTCCCACCAAAGGGTGAAATGCATGCACGACACACAAACGCAAGGGGGAAGTCTGCGAGAAACACTGTGCGCAAGTAGCGGCGGATGAACCGTAAAATAGTGCGAGAAGCACCGAATGGCAGTGTGCGCGACATGTGCGACGATCGCAGCTGCGCCCTCGTATCTTTGCATCCGCGGGGGTTCGGTCTTTTTGTAGCACCTGCCCTGTAGGAAATACTTGGGAAGGCTGCCAGTTGCAAAACCCCAAAGCTGCAGCCCACACTCTAGGCCAAAACCCGTTAGGGTAGAAAGTTTTTTTTTTTTGTGCCCATGTTCGCGCGCGCGCAAAATTTTCCAAACCTCCGGGAAAAAAAAACTTTGGAAAAACTTTTCAACAGGAAAGTGCAGGGGTGTATGTAACTCGGGACCCCCGGTCCTGGGTTTTTGAAACCGCGACTTTTTTTCCAGTTTTCATACAGGGTTTTTTTTCTAACTTTCGTTGTGCATGCACTTTTATTCTAGGTTTGGGTTGTTAACAGGTTGTTAACAGGTCGTCGCGCTCAGGCGGGCGTTTGGTGCCTCGCGACTCCTTCGACTGCTCGTCCAGGTTCATCGGTTGCGCGTCGATTTCTGCTTCTTCACGGCGCTTGGGCGATGGCCGCGCTTCGATGGGCGCTCCTCTACGCCGTTTTGTTGTCGGGTTCGACGCAGAGTTCGTTCGCCGCATCTTCGCTCGCTCGCGTCGGTTGTTACTCGTCTTCTGCTGCCTCCCCGGTAGCAGGAACACTCGATACGAGAACTTTACACAGCCTTCAGGGTGTAGTTGGTTCAAAGAAAAAGTCAAGTTTTCCCATTCAAGCATCAGACTCCAACCGTATGGTGGCGGTAAGGGGTCCGTTCAAACGAAAAAGGTGAAGCAAAAGGTTTCGTGTCCAACTGACATGACACAAATTGCGGTTTTCCTTCGCCATTCGACGTGATGGTCTTTTGTAGGCACACCTGTGTAGCTCCCTTGCCCAAACCTTTTTGACGAAGCCGTGTGTTGGCTCAACAAGCG
>JAPJBO010002009.1:0-22944 GCA_030068145.1 Diplonema papillatum
GCCAGAGGCCGAGGCTGGGTGATGCACGAGAGGTCCCGGGCAACAGCACAGTCGAGTGCAGAGGCGGGCCCGCGGAGGCTGTGAGAGGGACTCAGGATGAGGTTAACAAACACACTGTCTTGTTTCTTGTTTAACACAAAGTCAGCCAGGCCCAAACCAAGTAACATGTCGCTTGCGAGTTTCGGTTTCCGTGCGGCCGCTGCACGTGGCCCCTCAGACGAAACCATCCAGTTCGACTACGCGAACTGGAGAGGACCGAAGCTTGAGAAGCAAGCAAGCCTCAGGCGCATCAACCAGGGGACAGGCAGCAACAGGCTGAAGAACGCCGAGTTGCTGGCTAAGGTGAAGGCCTACGATGCTGCTCAAAAGAAGATCGCCGCCGAGAATGCTCTCACTGCTCGCACATCAGCCGAAGACCTGCCCGCTCAAGCAGAAGTTGCCATCCCAACACCACCTGCTGCAGTTGAACCCCCCGCATTTGAAGGCTACGAGGTTGTTGCCGAGTATGAGTCGGACCCAGATGATGACAGTCTTGTCGGACTTTCCGTTCTTGCTTTAGTAGCTGTCGTGGTCGTGATCCTGTCCGGTTCAGCAGTGGCATTTGAGCCGATTGTTGTTGACGACGAGCCCGCTCCTGAGTCGGAAGAAAACACGAAGTTTCGTACATTTGGCAGTGGCAAAATTCTGCGATCCACTGTTGACAGGTGGCTTGCCGAGTATCCATGGCTCGATGTGTCAGATGCGGGGGCCCAGTGCAAGGTTTGCAGCCAAAAGTTTCCGCGTACAAGAGCAGTCCTCATCAACATGCCTTACGCCGACCAAACGCACCTCCGAAACCGCATGAAGAAGCACGAAACGTCCGCCGAGCATGTTTCTGTCTCTGACATTATGACAAACCTTCGTTCAGGTGTCAGTAAGATGCGGGCTCAACTGCGCAAGATTGTCAAAACAATCTTTAAAATCGCACGCCTGGAAATCCCCCACACGGTGCACGTGCACGACTTGCTATCCTTCTTTTCTTGCTTGCACCAGGACCGCGATTTCTGTGCTTGGCTGAAGCAGGATGTGACGTATACATCGTCAACTGTGGTGAGAGAGCTTCTGGAGTTGATCGGCTTGGTATTAGAGAAGCGGCTGTACACCGAGATTAGGGAGTCCCGGTTTTGGTCAGCCACAGCAGATGCAACAACCGACGTGACGGGAAAGCACCAACTTGTGGCCACCGTTCGTTACCTCAGGAGAAATGCTGTCCAAGAGCGCTTCATTGGCCTTGAAGTCCTGCACGATCAAACTGCAACCGGCTACGCAACGAAGATAAAGCAGATGCTGTGTTATCTCCCGAAGGGCTCGTTCGTATCCTGCTCGTTTGATGGGGCTTCGGCGATGTCTGGGAAGTTTCAGGGTGCCGAGAAGAAGGTTCGCGGTGGGATCAATGCTACTGCGCTCTTCATGTGGTGTTGTGCCCACGTCCTCAACCTCCTTGCCCAGGATGGCATAAAAGCAGTTGCGTTCATGGGAGACTTCTTCAGAACCGTCCGCGCCCTTTGGCTGATCTTCTCCGACTCCGACATCAACAAGCTACTTCTGAGCAGCGTATTCGCAGACCCGACATTTGCAGCGATGTGTGAGAAGGTGAATCGTGCCCTGGTGGAGCCGTCCGATACACGCTGGCTGGCCTACTGGAGAAGTGTCTCTGTCATCCGTATGCAGTATTCTGCAATACGCGAAGCCCTTAGACGCATCTGGAACGAGCGGAACAGCACCCACGCAGAGCACCTGTACAAAGAGGTGAGTAAGCCGCAATTTTTTGCATGTCTTGCACTTGCGTGTGACGTTCTGGAAAAGCTGCATGCAATCTCTCTTGTTTTCCAAGGAACCGCGACCACCATCTCGGATGTTTGCAGAGAAGTGGACTCGCTCGAAGCAGAATTGAGGGCACTAAGCTCGGAAGAAAGGGCCAAAAAGATCACGAAATACTACACTTGCTGGCGCCGTTCGTTCTTCGAAGCGACCAACGTTGCCGTTACCCCTGCAGCGTTCAGCACATTCCATCAGACTATCGCCTCCCCATACATTGCTGCACTCCTCAAGTCCACAACGGTCCGGTTTGAATCCAAGGAAGTTCTTCGGCACTTCGTTGTCTTTGACCGCATTGCGTGGCCAGAGGGCGCGCACCTTACAAACTGGGGGGATGAACACATCCGGGAGCTCTACAGATACTACAGCAAGCCCGGCCGGGTCACGTACCGACAATATGAAGTGGACGTGCCAGCAACAGACACGATGCCTCGACCCACATACAGCACCACTCGCTCGGAAACGAAGACAGACCACGGCACTCCCCTTTTGCACGGAATGACCGAGGCAGACCTGGTGAGAGACTGGACCCTACTTAAGGAGGTTCTACGCGCCTCAAGATACTCCAAAAATGCACACGCGGTGTATCAAGCCTTCGCCCCTGATGGCACTGCGAGTGCCCGCATGCAGCCATTGAGACAACTGGTCGAACTGGCACAGACCATTGTCAGTTCCTCTGCAGAAAGTGAACGCCAGTTCAGTACCCTGGCCCGTGTAAAGACCCGACTGCGCAACCGCATGCTGAACACGACACTGCGCGCCCTCTTTTTCATCGAAGACACCGATGAGAAGGAGATGGACGACGCGACTGCGGAGGAGGTAATCGACCTTTTTACTTCTGGCTTCGCAGCCGAAGCCCTAAGGGCAGCATGGTTTGCTGGAGAGTCTGAGCCGGTGGAGAAGGTAGCGAAAAAGCGCAAAATTGACTTGACACTACCCTGAAACCTTGCTGCACCTCCTTGTCCTGTCTTGACTTCTTCTTTTGTTAACTTGTACCCGTCCCTTCCACCAGACCAACCGCACGTATTCTCCGACTCTCTCTTCCTCCTTGCACCACGAACCGCCGAAGACTCAGAATGGAAGGACAGATGCGGGTGGACGGGCTCTGTACGACGTGAGGGCGAGAAAAATTTTCTCGCTGACAGAAGAAATTTTTTCGCCAGCATTTTTGGCCTTGCTGGCGGGCAGAATAACCCCTGCTGGCGCATGCGCAAAAAAAAAAAAAAAAAATGGAGAAAGAAGCGATCCACTGAAACTGCGGCCGATCACCGTTTCGAGCGTGGTACATCGACTCTAGGCTAGCGTACGCCTTCAGGATGTCATGCTCTGGCAAGAGCTGTGGATTCACGGGTCACAGCACGGTTTCCGGCACGGCCACTCCCGACGATGTGGTCATGGATATCCTCCCCCTATCGATAGAAGAATCACTGACGAACGGTACGCCACTATGCGGGATCGCACTTGACTTTGCCAAGTGCTTTGACCGCGTCCCTCAATCCCTCGTGCTTGACTTGATGGAATGCAGAGCAGTCTCGTCGGCGATCTGACACGAGTAGAGAGGTAACCGCAAGTCAACGATGCAGAATGTCGTCACATGTGGATGCTGAGGTTTTCTGAGGCCAGGTTCCGCTCTTCCGTGCGTCGCCACTTCGCCTCCATTCGAAATCTGCTGCTTCCTACCAGCACCACGTCCTCATGTTTTACTTGCATCGGCGGCCGTGTGCGGCTTTCTGGATCTGTTTTTAGAGTTAACGTTCGCTTGAGATTCCGGGGTTTTAAGATCTCCGTGTGACCGTTGTAAAATGGGTTCTCTCCTGCGCTGTCGGTGCAAGCCGCACTTGACGAAGGCTGGAGAAGAGAGTGATTGGAAGGAGCAACGGAACGAGCCGTGGCAGCCCGCATTCTGGAAAGAAGCGGTCTGGCAGACCGGCGGCAGGATAGATTGCAATGCATGTGCTTTGTCTGTCTCAATTCTGCCCTAACTTCCCCCGATTCGGGATTATCGGAACTTTGAACACGCAGACCTCGAAAGGTTTGCTGATCCTCAAAGACGATGCCGTGAGATAAAGTTTTTTCGGCCAGTTGTGAGGAACCACCTGCGCGTACCTGTGTTTCCATTTCTTCTCGGGTGGTGTGAGAGGTACCAGGGAAAGCCTGCTACACGGGAGCCAAGCTTCACGTGTTCGGCGGTACCGCAGAGCCACGGGCCTACGGGTCAAGTGGCTACCGATTTCCCAAACTGAAGCAACAAGGCGTGGCGCACCTTGGGGCCTGTCGCGCTGAACACAAGCTCGTCGAGACGGTCAGCCACAGGGCAGAGCAGACATCATAATGTTATCGCATTTGGGATTCCAGCGCCAAATTTCGCATTTTTTTAACTCGCACCATATTGCGGTTTCCCGGGCACCACCGCGCGCGATATTGATTGCCGCACGATTATTGCATCATTATCGCACAATGTATTTGGGGAACTTGGGGCGAAGACGGATGGCGACCATGCAGGGAAACAAGAAAGAGAGAGAGGGGGGGAATTGCGAAAACGTGCTTGGAATGGATGTGTGCTCAACGCCGCACTGGTGCCGTGTTTCGGCCCTTTAAGCCACGAACACATAAGGCGGACGATCATCAGTGTCTGCGGTTGTTCGTAGCTCGTCACAGCCAGGACCACCCGTGCTACCAGAGCACAGGAAAATCCGTGACGGGGAGGAGGCCTCGACACGTGTCTGAGCAATCAGTTAAAAACTCAGGACCCCCCGTCCTGATTGTGACTGCGACTCGCTAGGCAGCACTTCCGTGCAGGCAGGGTAACAAGAAAGAGAGGGAGAGAGACAGAGAGGTAATTATTTTCTTTTCGGAGCTGGTCGTGCTGCGACACACGTCAGAATCTGCTTTTTTTTTTCAAGCAATACGGAAGAAGCCTTGGTCACGACCCCTCCCACAAAACTTGTATATCTGTTAAACTTGTTCGTGGTTGCGACGAGCGTAGTCTGCTGTCCGGTGAGACGTTATACTCTACGTAGACACGGAGAGTGCACAGTGCGTTGCTTACGGTAGTCGAAGGCCTGACCAACCCACTCATGCAACAAATTGGGTGGGCGATGAGAACCGCGCTGAGCAGGTTGGGCAAGATTGCGCGCGTGGAAGCCGTCCACCCGGCCCTAGATGCGCGTCAACCACCTCACCAGCCTCGGAGGACCCATCCTCCAAGGCCTCAACAAAAGGCCGCAGATCAACAACCGGGAGGCCTTCGAAGCGGTGATGCGGGCACGTGCCCAAAAAGATGGCGGACAAAGGACGGGGCGACCAGAGCGGCCACTGGGAGAAGGCCGGTCCTGACCGGCAGATTCCGACCCCAGACCCACTACCCACGGGGGTGGCAACACAGCGGCGAGAAGTGGAAGGCACGGGCAAGACACGACCGGGCGACGCACCGCCAGCTTTGGGACGTCCTAGCGAACGCCGAGAAGAAGAAAGCCGACGCGCAACGGGCGGGGTGCAGACCGGGATCGTCAGCCAACCGCCCGACAGCGACTGCGGCGGCAGCGACAACGGCAGCGACATCGACAGCGGCGACGTCGCGAGGACGCACCGAAGAACCCGCGGCGCAGCAACAATCCATCCCCGCGCGGGGGGGGGATGGTCGGAACTCCCCCGGGACGACGAAGGCCGGGGAGAGCCGGAGGCAGTGAAGTAACGACGCCGCGAACGGTGGGTGGTGACCCCTCCGAACAGCCTCCCTGGCCCTGGCCCACGCCTGATGCCGCAACCCCTTAACCCGGGCGGCGGCGCTTTGGCATGAGCCAGGAACCTCAAGGGGAGCAGCGCGAGAGGCATCATCCACGCTTCAAAGGCCCGCGTATCGCAAGTGCCGCGAAGCACCCAGCGACACGCGTTGGCGGGCCGAAAAAGAAAGGAAACACTCGAGGGACTGCCTTGTGGGTATTTCGACGGAAGCTAGAGGGGGAGAAAACAATACAACTACAAACTAAGTCGTTTGTTGGTAACGCTCACGCCCACCACTAAACCCAGATTTATAGTGGAGCCATCGGCATGCCGATGAGTACCGCAATACGCGATTTGAGCCTCCTTCAAGTAGTTTCTATTTTCCTTCAAACAAACAGGTGCTCTAACTCCAGCTTCTGAGGACTCCACCGTGTTGTATTACGCACCGTTCTCCGGTAGTACGCTCAGTGCACCAAACACGAGGCTTCTGGATGCAAGTTCTTTGCTTGACCTTCTTCGGTTTGCACCTTTTGTCCAGAAACAGGTCTGGAACGGTTCCTGTTGCGGCTGAGGGAGAGATGCAAGTGAACAAAAAGCCATCGTCGCCCGGCGGTCGCCGAACACAGTCTCAGTGTCCGAGCAGCTGAACTCGTCACAACCTTTGACAGACGGAGCTGCGGGGGGCTACGCCCCCCGCCCAAACGGTACGGGTTTACCAATTGACTTTTCAACACCATTTCAACAATCCTGCTGGTGTCTCACTTAGAAATCTACAGCTACAGTACTGTAGACCACTTTTCAGACAACCAAAATTGACGTTTGAGGCAGTGTGGGAGGAAGCCACCAGCCACCAGTGGCTCCCAGTGTCAGAATCTCATGGGTCGAGAAGGAAGTCTGCATCCATATCAACGAAGCCCATTGCACACATTTCTGGGAGTTGCGCTGGCATGCAAAAACGCTGTCTACAATACCGGTCCATGGTGACATTGAAACCGAACAGCTACTGGCAGCCAGAGGCTGCTAATGACAGGAACCCTTTCCCGTTCAGCTGCGCGCACCAACCACGATTCACGGAAAAGGGTTAAGTGAAGTCCGTGCAAACCCCACTGAAGCCCACACCAACCACGAAACCCCGCGGGATAAGCCCAGTAGGCAAAGCTACCCCCGAGGTCTATTGGGGCGGCACAGGGCCCGGAGTACCCTCCCCCAACCATCCGCATAAACACGAAAAACCATCAATAAAGTGAAGAGCATCCAATCCCACCTTGTTGTGTGAAAGGGTCTCTTGGTGTCGGACGAATTATGCACAATTAGCCACAATTTGGCCACAACATGTAACATGTGGCAGAATGGGCCGCATCGTGGCAAGTTGCGGCTGGCCAGCCCTGGTCTTCCTGTGCGAAACTATTACTATCACCCCTATTTTCCGTTTGACCAGCCGCACGTGCGGCGTGCGCCCACGACTGATTTACTGCAGCCAAAGAGTGAAGGCAGCAGTTTCATCATCGTCAACAGGGTTTTTGTATTTTCCGATGATGAACGTCAGTCCGTTGTCTTTGACCTTTTATGCGTATTTTTTCGTAGTAACAATTAATTGTAAACACGAAAGAGAACGCTGGCAGCGTGTTTGGGAGAAGTTTAGCCTACCGATCATATTCACTCACTATCACTCACTAACAGGCTAATCCTCCTCCCCCGGCACGTACAAACAACTCTTTTAGGTTCGTGTGATTCAGCACCCTCCGAGAAACTGAGATTCGGAGTGGGCCCTTTCTTACCGACCCCACTGCAAACCCCTGTCCTCAAGTCAAGGCTCCTTTTCAGACCCCCCAACTGGACCCATTGTTCCTTACTTCGAAAGTAGTTCCTGCCCCAGAAACCTTTCGGCTTCCTGCACGCACCACGTACACAGTATCGTAAACAAAGTGAAAGAGGCGTCGTCGAGGACTGGCAGACTATTGAGCAATGGGGGACGTTCGGTCAGGTTTTCGACAAATGCGACAAGACAAATGAATTTGGAGGAGACTAGACGAGTGGCGTCTACTCGGTTGCAACTTTGACAAAACGAAAAACGGCTATACTCGTGCCAAACTCGTCTAAACTCGTATCATTCTCGTCTAAACTCGTATTGACGAGTTTAGACGAGTACAGGCTATTTTCACTGTGGAACACGGTATTTGGCCTTCTGTGCTACTTTCCTTCACCACAAGACCGGTATCCTGCGACCCGCTGTTCCTCAAATCTTTCTGCTTCTGTATTCCAAGAATTCCTGCTCCCGAACTGTCGCTTTTCAGCCTACGGTTTTCAGGGCTTCGTTTGGATAATTTGAGGATGACCAGCCGCACGAAGAAGTGCGTAGTTTAGTTGTTGAAGACCAAGAGGATTCGCACAGCATCGGCAAGATAGGCAAGACGGGGGTCCGGTACACTGGAATGTCTACAAACCTGCAAAGTACCCCATCACGACTTCAGGTCAAGCATATGGAGGCGGTGCCGCAACAACCACGTGCTGTGCACCTCGTTGAGAAGGGAGCGATTCTCAGCAGGATACTTGGTGCTCGCCGTGACTTCTTTGCACCGAGAGATGAGAGGGAAATGTTAACGAGGGTTTAGCACGAGACGGATGGCCACGTGTTTGGTCCCATGATAGCCCATAAGCAAGCACGCTCGGCCACCATGTTTCCCCAGTCACCCACGTATGCTCCGTCGATCAGGGACGCCAGGCCCGGAGAGTTTCAAGCTTTTTTGGCCTCGCGAGTTCCTGACGAACGAACTGCACCAACAAGCGTGACGGTCAGAATGTTGAAGTTGCTTGGGTGAGGGCGGCACTATTGCTGTTGGCAGCATCGACATCAATTGTATCACGGTGAAACGCTTCTGCAGGTGCCATCACTTCCCCTTTGGTCGCGTTGCGTCTTTTATGGACCAGAACCAGCCCAGGAAGGTTTTCTTCCGGACACAACATTTCTTTGCACCAAAGAATATGTCCCAAAAATGACCTTGTGGCCAAAATACCCACTTCAAAAAATTCTCGTCTAAACTCGTATGACGAGTTTAGATGAGAATCTGATACGACTCGTATGCACTGTATGCCTAGGGCAGTGAAGCTGGTAAACGTTGAGTAAACGCGTTTACTCCAAAATGAGTAAACGTAAACGTTTATAAACGGTAAACGTGTACGTTTACTCGCGGTAAACGTTTACTCGCCTACAGAGCACGGTTAGACCATACTTGGCCTCCTGGCGCAACCCACGTTCCATCAGGCTGTCCATCTCTTTTATGGCGGTGTCAAGCATCACCCCACCGAGTTCTTCGGGCGTTGGGGGGGTGTACTCATCGTGTGCGGATAGGCCGCACAGGACTGAAACCATGGTCAGGAACGAACGACCAGTAGCCTTGTTAAACCCGATGGCTTCTTCATAGAAGAAGTCCCCGATGGCTTCGTGGGCGTCCACTGCAGTGGTCGCTCGAGTGAGGAATGGTACCATATTCAACTGCTTCGTCTTGGCTTTCTCCTTTTCTTCTGCTGCCTTCAGCTTGACGACGAAGGCGGGTGTGTGCCACCACCACGGGATCTTTTGGGGCGCAGCCGCCAGTGCCGCTGCCTTGGCCGAGCAGGTGCTCAGCAGAGGCGGTGGAGAAGGCCTTATCGCAGAACTTGCAGGTTACCTTGCGCATCTTCGATCCGGGTACTTCCGTGAATGTCACCCCCTCCCAGGCGTCTCCTTTGCACTTGTTCGCCATTTTTGACGAAAGGTCCGTCTGGATATTTTACATACCGTACTTGGAAAAAAGACGTACCGGAACAACTATGTACCGGAAATACGACGTACCGGAAAAAAAGATGTACCCGCGGACCTCAGGGAAAAAACTTTGTGACTTTTTCCGTTTGGTTGAGTTCTGCTGGAATTTTTCATAGAGTGCTTGCGCAACTGCCACATCCAGGATCAAATCAAGACGCAACGCTGCACTTTTCTTCGAGATTCCGCTGCTGCCCCAATCCTGCCAGCTCAGCAGATCGTGCTGGCTGAACAGGCCACAGCAGATGAAGTAGATGCCTCCCGTGCGGAACAACACAAGGTCTCCAGAAGACTACCAAACCGTGGGCCGGCTCGTAGCGCTCAATGCAGTGTTGTTGTGATACAGTGTGGGCTGCGCCGACCTCCGCACCGGTGCGCCATCAATTCCTTTGCTGAGGAGATTTTCTCGCTGGTCCACGTAGCAGACCGTTTTCGTCGAATTTATGCTCACGTTCTGCTCCGATGAAGAGATTCGTGGAAATGGACCCAGGAAACAAATAGTATGTGCGTGGTTTGCGGGTCTTTCCAATGCTCAGGGCAGCGGGAAGCGCAATTATGTTGCCACGTCGGGGCAAGTGGTGAACTCGGGGAATTGATGATGTCACCTGACAGGCAGTGTAACAAGAAAATCTGAAATGGGTTTTGATTTCCACGGTCACCATTTCCACATCCCGGACTCTGGCGGGAACCACGTACATATATTTTGGTCCCCGGGTCTATTTTCCGCAGATCTCTTCATCGGAGCTGATCTCGAGCAACATATCGTCGAAAAAGGTCTGCAACGTGGACCAGCGAAAAACAGTCCAAAAAACGACAACTCAGTGCATCGAACCAGCGCACCACACCGCACCGGCCCGCAGCCCACACTGCCAAAAAGCCCCCAACAAAATGATGTGTGCACGAGGAAGCCATGTTCGACGGGTCACAGGCAAAACGGTTGAACCGCGCCCATGGGATCAGATAATAAATTCGATACTCGTCGTGTTCTCTTGTGCTGGTGCGGATTGCCAGAGCGCCACGGTAGCACGGCGGAGGGCCGGCGTATCTAGAGAAGTTTAAGCGAGGCTCCGAAAGAGGAAGCGGAGACGGCTTATGAAGTCGAACGCCAGTGGTAGGGGGAAATAGCCCCTCCGAGATCTTTCAGAATTATTATGTACCGGAAATAAGACGTACCGGGAAAAAGATGTACCCACGGGCTCTCGGGGAAAGTTTTGTGACTTTTTCCGGCACGTCTTTTTTACAAATACGGTAATTGCCCCTCTTCTTTGATAGATTGTGTTTCCAGTGGATGCCGCCCTTGATACAGCAAACGCTTACACAACGTTTTCTCAACGTTTACTCCAAGCGGGGCCCCCCCCGGGTCCCCCCCAGGGTGCGCACTAAGGGGCGTTGCCCCCGTTGCACGTTGCACCGCCCTTTTGGGGGGGGGGGGGGAATCTTAGTTTCGTGTTCAGGCGCTACTTGCCTCTAAGTGTTTGATGCTAGCATCAAGTCTTCTTCGCGGAATGCAGAGTCTTTTTTTCTTCTTTTTTTCTTTTTTTCCCGTTTTCTGTTCTTTCTTTCGTTGTCGGGGGGGGGTCGTTTTGGGGGCTGTTTTTGGGGTGTTTCCCAGACCCCCCGGTGCCGAGTGGGTACTCCGTTTCCTCCAGATGAATCCGTTCTCCTCGTTTTCGAAATCGAAACCCACTTTTGCGGAAAAAATGGTCAATCCCCACCAAAATGTTTTCCTGCACTTTTTTGGCAGGGAAATGTACTTAGCAACTTTTGAGCAAAGTCAGTTTCCCCGAAAACCAAGATTCCTGCACACTCAAAAATCAGCCAAAATCTGGAAAATTGGCCCAAAAAGTGAAAATTCGAGCAAATTTGGCCGATTTACCATGTGCTTTCCCCAAAATGCCAATACCCCCCAAAAGCTGTTTTTTCAGGCAAATCCGCTGGGAAACGTACTTAGAGAGTTTCGAAACAACGGCACCAAGAAAACCACGAAAGGGCAGATTTTCCCGGTTTCAGCCTGTGTTTTGCACGTCAAATTTCAGGCCTCACAGACGAACCGAGGACGGAGTGGAAAGATCCATCGCGAAAGAGCGCGTTTAAGGGGGTCCCCGGAAAAAAGGGTGGGGGGGTCCCCGGCCACCAGGTGCACCAAACAGGACCCCCCCCCCCCTTCCAAATTTAGCAGACGTTGACATTGCCCGTTGCACCCCCCAATCCTTAGTGCACGGTGCAGTAGTAAACTTGTAAAATGACCCTTTTACTAGTAAATTTACTAGTAAAATTTTTTACTAGTAAAATTTACACTTTTACTAGTAAAATTTACAAGTGCACTAGTAAATTTTACTAGTGCACTTGTAAATTTTACTAGTGCACTAGTAAAAATTACAAGTGAATTCAGGTGTTTTTCAGTCCAAAACAGTGATTTATAGGGGGTTTTGCGTGAAAAATTGCGAGATCGAAAACTGGGGAGGTTTGGTCGATGTGCACTACCCCTCGGACTGAGTTGGGCAGGGTTGTTGGGGGCCTTGATGGGAATCATCTCCCCTGATAGACAGCGGCGCCGTTGAAAAAGGATGAGAGGAGCAGCGCGCACCCAACTGGAACTGTACGCACTGTCCAGCCCCTTTACCCTGAGACTTTTGTTGAGCTAGTTGACAGCTGCCGAGGAAAAGCGTCTACAAAATGAGAAGAAACGGAGGCAAGAGAGACGCACTGTGAGTGGTGTCGTGCCAAATTCACAACAGTGAAACACACTCTACAATAGCGACGTGAGCGGGGAGCGGGGAACCCTGGGCAGAAGCGGCCGCCTGACTGTTGCGAATACTTCCAGTCGGTCCGAGCATGCCTACCATTTCCCGACACGCTTCGGCACGGAGGCTTTGCCCAAGCAGGGATCTTGACATTGTTGTTGCCGCAGTGAGGAGTTCCACACAGCCCATCAATGTAACACTCGGGCTCGACCATAATAGTCAGAATTTGTGAGGTTTCGTAAACATGAAAAAGCGGACGAGGCAGCAGGAAGAGTGCTGAACGGACGAAGCGTCTTTGATGTGGATCAATATGTATGCGCCCAAGATGCCGCCGGCCTAGTGCAGATGGAAGAGATCGGCAGGTTTGCACGGGGGACCCTCGAGCATCAGAGAGCGACTAAACGCGCCACAGAGCAGCAACTCCGGAGGTCCAGCGGAGCAGTGCGCTAGTGAGGCAATCGATTCTACACAACGGCACAACGGAGATATGTGGTTTAGGAGGGTGCAACGAAAAGGCCACCTCTCAACACATTCTGACAGGGGGCGACACAGCGCTCTAGATGGTTTCAGCCGGAGGCGGACCAAAGGCCGGTGTTCGGGCACCCACCCGAATGCAGGCCCTGGACGCCTATGCGAAGGGAACCACGCGGTAATCCGGAGTGTGGCTCTACGCGTGCCAGCTGCCCGGGAGACAAGTGCGCTGAATGGGCAACATGGGCCCTACAAGCATAGGAAGAAGGTGAACGCAAGCACGGCAGCGGCAGCAACACCCCAATAATCAACGACAATAAAATGAAGCAGTAGGCACCGCGTTCGTTCCCAACACCCCGACCCGACCAAGCAACCACCAAACCCCAAGAAGTACTAATCTCACGGCAACAGCCCAAACAACTTCCCCTAGCACCCTCGTGTGACAAGAATCCTTCAGCCCTCGAAACCCCCCCGTGGATCTTCCATACCATAAGCAGAAGAAAGTTGGACCGGAAATATGTTGGACCGAAAATATGTTGGACCGGACAAAGGTTGGACCGCGGACGACCAAAACAATTGGACCATTTTGTCCGGTCCAACATATTTCCGCCCAGGCACGTATCCACTTAGGCGGGGTTGGGTCGATGGGCATGAGGTAAAAAATGTCCCGTGACAAATGGGTAGTCAGGCGCGAGAGATGCGTTGGGTTTCTTCTTGAGCGTACCAAGATCGTCGTTTATTGGCGGCTCATACTTTTTCCTTCACTGTCAGCCACACAACCTCGAGCCATCTCGTTTGCACTCTGCATTTTTGCGTTTGCACTCTACCAAAGCAATGGGACAGACGGTGGACGCATCTTGGTCCACGCTCGGCACTGACCAACCGCAACCGGTCGCGATCAAACATCCTTCCGCGCAAGGAAGATCTTGTGATTCCACCACAGGGCCATGGCGACCAATGACCATGGCCAGGGTGCTTCGTTGCGAGTTGCTGGAGGGAACTCAGCGGGTTGCGCAGCGCCGCGCAGTGTTCGGGAACTCCTGGCGGCGGACCCATGCGCGACTACGGAGTGGAGCGAGTGCTGGCCAGCCGCAAAACTGCACCAAGTACACAGAACCCCCCGAAAAAAAGTGGCCGGACAAAAGTTGGACCACCAGAGCCCAAAATAGGTGAGTTGGACCATTTTGTCCGGTCCAACTTATTTCCGTTTACGGTATTTGCCCTTCAGAGTTGACCGCACTGTTGCCCACGACTCAGTCCAAAAAATGGATGCCAAGCCTGTCCGGCACAAGACGCACGCAGGCAGAGATATTCGTAACCTCCTGGGCCAAAAGCAAGATACCAGAGCGTCTTTTGCCGTGCAACTCTATTTCTGGTACCAGGACGTACCTGTGCACGACTCTGCTCTGAGAGGACAAGAACGCCTCCTCCTTCGCGCTCCGTCTCTTCCGATGTTATTGTCCCGTGTTCCCACCGCATCGAGCCACAGGGGGGTCGTGTTCGAGTGTTCACGTTTGCCTTGGAGTGGGGGAAATCTGGATTGACGCGGGCTGCCTACGCGCGGGGCTCTCAAGCACTGGGTTGTCACTTTGCTCTGCTCTCCCAGCCCCATTTTGACGAGTTAGGTGAAAAAGAAGCCGGTTCTTCTGAATGTGTGCTTCACTTGCCACAGTTTCTTCTTGTTTCACCCCAAAACACCTGCCAAAACACCTGAAATCACTTGTAAATTTTACTAGTGCACTTGTAAATTTTACAAGTGCACTAGTAAATTTTACAAGTGCACTTGTAAAATTTACTAGTGGCACTTGTAAACCATTTTCACTTGTAAAACCACTAGTAAATTTACTAGTAAAAGCCTTTACTACTGCACCGTGTGCGCCCCCTGGTCCCCCTCCCCAACGCCACGCACTTGACGGAATGCGCCCGACTTGCTGGGAAATCGATATTTGCGAGTTCATGCTGTCCATTAATAAAGATCGGTCTTCCAGGACCGAGACCTGAGGTCGTCGAGCTGCGCCGGTTTCAGTATCCTTCGTGCAGCTGGAAGTTTGCACTGCTTGGAGTGTGTGGCTGAAGCTTGTCACGAACTGCGCGCCGTTGGCTCCGTCCTGAAGCCTGGGGTGCTGAGGCTGTCGGGCGCAACACGCGCTTGGTTTGCATGGGAACCAGGAGGGTCGATATGCTTGGGTCCAGAGTACTCCCCATACCGGGCTTCTGGTCCCGTCCTTCAACCTTATCAAAGGAGGCTGTTGGATCCCAAGAATTCAGCAGTGAGCACGACGAGGCTTCGTGACTGTTGGCGTCCGACACACTTTCCGGTAATACGTGAAAAGGAGGAGCCGAGTTCGCTTCTTTGCCCGAGGCTTCTTCCTGCTCGTCAAGCGAGGTTGAAACGGCCGACTTCGACTTGCAGATTTGTTTGAGAGAACAAGTTAGTCTGGCCCGCCTCTGGGTAAAAATGACGAACGCAGCCCCAATTACACAAACGAAGACTTTGAGCAGGACGGCGGATGCCGCAAGCCACAGAACGAAGTCGCTCGCACCGCTTCCCCAGTGAGTCAGTGGATCGCCAGCAAAACATGATCCTGCTGCCAGGGCAAGCCCGATGCAAAAGAAGGCGCCGATACAGAGCTCCATCACATTCACAAACGGCTGCCTGTGCGGCTTCCAAAACAGCAGTTGCGACAAGTGCACAAGCTGGGCTGCCAAGAGCGCTATCTTCTTGTATCCGCACTGGGTCCAATTAGCGGCTTGTACACTGGCGATGGCGGCGAAGCATACACCCAGGAAGCATTCAAACACGAACAAGAAGAACACCGCCTCTGGAACGAAAGCTTGGAAAAGGCTGCCGTGGCGTTCTACGCATCTCTTGTTGACAGAAACCCATTCACCCGTCCCAAGGACCCAGTTACAACGGCTGGATTCAGGGTCTACGACGTAGGCGGCCGTGCCTCGTGGAACAATGGACTGAACCATCTTCAACCCAAAAATGGGGACCGCCAACACACTCACAATCGAGATGACCCCCAGAAGAGCGTCTTCAACGCCTTCAGCATGCAACAACAGCCTCATTCCACACAAGCTGAAGCTTTGGTACAGCTTCAAGTAGATCAAGAGCAACCAAGCGGAGAGGCTGATGACCCCTCTTGCCAAGCGGTCAACCCTAGCCCTTTTCATGACGACCCTGATGACGGGCCCAATGGCTGTTTCGACGAACAGCTTTGTAACAAACAGCCGCGGTATCATCAATACAAGCAGAATACCGACACTGCCCACGACGCACCCGGAGAGGCCGCCATTGGAGCCAGGCAGCCTCAGCCCCATCGGCGACAGAAGGGCCAGCATATTCTGCTCGTCGTCGAAACACCTGCTCGAAGCGACGACAAGACGCCCCACTACCAACGAGTCGGACGCTGCACCTGACAGCAAAGCCGCAACCAGCATGGTCTTTCCCGTACCGGATACAAAAGGAGCGGCTGCGACGTCTTCGTCGCTCGCGGCGCCAAGCGTCCGCGGCGAGGGCGTGTTTGCCGCCGGCAGGAACGTCAACGGATGGAACGCGGGGACGCCCGTTTGGGTCCGCAAAGGCGACGGTGAGGAAGTTTGTGGTTGAACAGGTTGAAACGTCGTTGCTGGGTTCGGTGGAACGGTCGACGGTACAAATGCGACCGGTGCCCAGGTTGACATCGGGGGTGGTTCGAACGTTGGGAACATAGGTGCTGCTGTCGGGGGTGCCACTGGTGGCGTTGCTCCTGTGAGCGGCGCTGCTGTAGGGGGTAAAGTAGGAGACGCCGGGGCCCAAGTTGACATTGGAGGTGGTTCGAACGTTGAGAACACAGGTGCACCAGTTCCTTTTGCGCGCGGTGTCACGGTCGTAGTTGGCGTCTGCGGTGCTGATGTCGGAGGTGCTGCTGTTGCCGTTGCTCCTGTGACCGGCGCTGCTGTAGGGGGTAAGGTAGGAGACGCAGCCGGTGCCCAAGTTGACATTGGAGGTGGTTCGAACGTTGAGAACACAGGTGCACCAGTTCCTTTTGCGCGCGGTGTCACGGTCGTAGTTGGCGTCTGCGGTGCTGATGTCGGAGGTGCTGCTGTTGCCGTTGCTCCTGTGACCGGCGCTGCTGTAGGGGGTAAGGTAGGAGACGCAGCCGGGGCCCAAGTTGACATTGGAGGTGGTTCGAACGTTGAGAACACAGGTGCTCCACTTGCGCGCGGTGTCGCGGTCGTTGTTGCCGTATGCGGTGCTGATGTCGGGGGTGCCGCTGTTGCCGTTGCTCCTGTGAGCGGCGCTGCTGTAGGGGGTAAGGTAGGAGACGCAGTCGGAGGTGCTGGAGTTAAAGGTCCAGAGATAGGCGGTGGCGTTGTCAAAGGTGGCTGTGTTGGGGGCGATTCCGTCGGGGGCACGTGCGTCGGGGGTGATAAAGTGGGAGGTGCTTGTGTTGGGGATGATGTAGTGGGTGCTCGTGTCAAAGGAGATGTAGTCGTAGGAGGTGCGTGTGTTGGGGGTGATGAAGTGGGAGGTGCTTGTGTTGGGGATGATGTAGTGGGTGCTCGTGTCATAGGAGATGTAGTCGTAGGAGGTGCGTGTGTTGGGGGTGATGCAGTGGGTGGTGCTTGTGTGAGAGGATATGTAGTAGGAGGTGCATGTGTAGGAGGTGATGTAGTGGAAGGTGTCTGTGTTGGGGGTGATGTGGCAGCTGCTTGTGTTGGGGAAAATGTGAGAGGTGCTTGTGTTGGAGGTGATGTAGTGGGGGGTGCTTGTGTTGGAGGAGATGCAGTGAGAGGTGCTTGTGTGAGCGTTGAAATTGCTGTTGCCGGTGCTATTGTGGGAGGTGCTGTTGTGGATGGTGTTGACGTAGGTGCTATTGTAGGTGGTGCTGATGTCATAGGTACTGCTGTCGGTGGTGTTTGTGTTGGAGGTGCAATTGTCTGTGGTGCTGATGTGGGTGGTGCGGACGTAGCAGCCGGTACTGTTGGTGAACCTGATGCCGTAGGTACTAAAGACGGCGGTGCTGATGTTGCGGGTGCTGCTGTTGGTGAAGCTGATGCCGGAGGTGCCAGTGTCGGTGGCGACGTAGGTGGTGCTTGTGTTTCGGGTGACGTAGTGAGAGGTGCTTGTGTTGGGGGTGATGTAGTGGAAGGCGCTTGTGTTAGAGGTGATGTGGTGGAAGGTGCTTGTGTTGGAGGAGATGTAGTAGGAGGTGCTTGCGTTGGAGGAGATGCAGTAGGAGGTGCTTGCGTTGGGGGTGATGTGGTGGGAGGCGTTTGTGTTGAAGACGCAGTGAAAGGTGCTTGCGTAGGGGGTGACGTCATGGAAGGTGCCTGTGTTGGAGAAGATGTGGTGAGAGATGCTTGCGTTGGAGGAGACGTCGTAGAAGGTGCTTGCGTCGGGGGTGATGTAGGGGAGGTGTTTGTGTGAGAGGAGATGTAGTGGGAGGTGCTTGTGTTGCGGGTGATGTAGTGGAAAGTGCTTGTGTTGGAGGAGATGTAGTGGGAGGTGCTTGTGTTGGAGGAGATGTAGTAGAAGGTGCTTGCGTTGGGGGCGATGCAGTGGAAGGTGCTAGTGTTGGAGGAGATGTAGTGGGAGGTGCTTGTGTTGGGGGTGATGCAGTGGAAGGTGCTTGTGTTGGGGGTGATGCAGTGGAAGGTGCTTGTGTTGGAGGAGAAGCAGTGGAAGGTGCTTGCGTTGGAGGAGAAGCAGTGGGAGGTGCTTGTGTTGGAGGAGATGTAGTGGGAGGTGCTTGTGTTGGGGGTGATGCAGTGGAAGGTGCTTGTGTTGGGGGTGATGCAGTGGAAGGTGCTTGTGTTGGGGGCGATGCAGTGGAAGGTGCTAGTGTTGGAGGAGATGTAGTGGGAGGTGCTTGTGTTGGGGGTGATGCAGTGGAAGGTGCTTGTGTTGGGGGTGATGCAGTGGGAGGTGCTTGTGTTGGAGGAGAAGCAGTGGAAGGTGCTTGCGTTGGAGGAGAAGCAGTGGGAGGTGCTTGCGTTGGAGGAGATGTAGTGGGAGGTGCTTGTGTTGGGGGTGATGCAGTGGAAGGTGCTTGTGTTGGAGGAGATGTAGTAGAAGGTGCTTGTGTTGGGGGCGATGCAGTGGAAGGTGCTAGTGTTGGAGGAGATGTAGTGGGAGGTGCTTGTGTTGGGGGTGATGCAGTGGGAGGTGCTTGTGTTGGGGGTGATGCAGTGGGAGGTGCTTGTGTTGGAGGAGATGTAGTGGGAGGTGCTTGTGTTGGGGGAGATGCAGTGGGAGGTGCTTGTGTTGGGGGTGATGCAGTGGGAGGTGCTTGTGTTGGAGGAGATGTAGTGGGAGGTGCTTGTGTTGGGGGTGATGCAGTGGGAGGTGCTTGTGTTGGGGGTGATGCGGTGGGAGGTGCTTGTGTTGGGGGTGATGCAGTGGGAGGTGCTTGTGTCTCTGGTCTAGAGAACAGTGCACCGTTGCCCACCCACGACGACTGTGACATATCAGCAAGGTACGGTGTGTATACAGGACCCAGGGCACCATAGACAGACATAGTCAGCAAGTGTAGATCATCTGACCCCAAGCAACTGGTCACGTTAACCGCCTTCACAGCAGAACTTGCCTGGGGCGAACCAGCACTTCGAATGTACCGTGTCACACCTACTGCTGAGGGAGAGAACAGTGTGCCCACCTCGAACGTGGAATCGTCATCGAAAACCGCCGTCACACAAAAGGCTGCTCCAAAAGCCTCTGCATTGGTTTCTGTACTGACTTCAAACCTGAGTGCGATCTCAGTGCCGCCTTCCGCCGCCCGAAACGGAGCCACAGATGGACCAGTCACTCGGTCAGGGTCCAGGACGATTCCGTTGGACTCAGTGAAAGGAGGCTCGCTCCGGCTGATCACATCAAAGGTGTGCAGTCTCGTCATTCTTCCTTCGAAGTAATCCAGCGGCGTCGCAGCGTGCAGAACCGAAACAATCCCAACAGGATCCGAGGCACCGAGCAATTCTAACCCGACTTCCAAGAAGTCTATCCCACGCATCGGCGTCTCGTAGAGCGCACTTGGCATCAGTAGCGGAAGCATGACAAGCTCCTTGTACACCTGCTGCATCTCGTACCTAGCATAGACCTGCAGAAGGTTCGTCGTCGTATCATCGACGTTGGATCCAATGCTGATCTGGAGAGTATGGAGGCCATCATATGAAGCCGTCGGGAACCGTCCCCATTCGCCCCCGCTTCCGTACTTCAGATTCGCATCCTCCATAGAGCTCCCGGTTCTGTATTGCTGGCACCAAGCGGATGCCCGCACGTGGTAAATATACAGCTTCGCAACGTGCCAACTGTCGCCGAACCCATTTGTCATCGCCTCCGCCTGAAAGTGGAGTGTCGACACTTGGTCGCCCCCAAGCCATGTCGAGCACCATTCGTAAAAGACACGTTCGGAGCTTTTAGCAATCACAGCCCTCTCCGCGTTGATCCTGAATGAACAGGTGTCGCTATACACGTCGTAGGCTGTAATTAGCTGCGGCGCTACTGTATCGGCATCGTTCGAGCTGTGTGTCACTGCTAGAATGATGACAGGAGGACGAGCTGGATTAAAAAACAGGGGAAGTTCTCCACTGGACGCAGTAGTCGAAGCGAGCACGGCATGCAATGTGATGGCCTGCCATTGAACAAATCCCGTCGATCCCTCTACCTCAAGGCTCACAATGGTCCACGGTGACGAGCAATCGAACGATACAGACCTCACGTCATCAGCTGGGAAGAAAACGTCCAGACTAAAAATGCTGGTGGTGCCCGACAACGGGTTTATGGGCGCTGTCGTGGTATGAACATCGCCATCCATATTCGTGAACGAGGCGTAGACGGTGTCTGCCCCTGTCTGTGTGTCTACACGCATGCGCAGCGTGTACGCCGGTGGTGCTGGTGTGGGTACCAATGTAGGTGGTGCAAGCGAGGGAACAAGTGTCGACGGTGCATTTGTTGAAAAAGAACACCGCCCAGTGGCTACAAAGCACACGCCCGACGCACAATCAGAGTCTTTTGTGCACGGAAACTCGCAGAAAAAGCCGAGGTCGGTAGTGACGCTGTACTCCCTCCACTTTCCATCAGCATCCTTCATAACCAGGACCCCGTTGTTACCAACACCGTACCTGAAATTGCAGTAGGGCAGCTGGCAGCTACCCTGATGTATAACCGTGCCATCACGGTATCGCACGCTGCTTCCGTCGCCCAAGCCGTCTATCAGTGTATATGCATGAATTTGCGCAGCTTGCAAACGGTCGTTTTCATCGGCATTCTGAGGCCGAGCAAGGCGACCAGCTCGACCTTCGTACGTGATCGAATCAGCGCAAATACGCTCGGCGATGGCCGGAAGTTCGTCGTCGGTCAGTGAAACAGCAAAGGTGATATCCTCACCGACATCGATTTTGAAGTACTCGCAGCGTCCGTGACTAGAGCAGGCAACAATTTCATCAACAGCTGGTGACTCGCAATCGGAAGCTTCGATGCAGGGCACTTCGCAGTAGTACCATCTTGGCCCAGTTGCTGCTGCTATGACATCCTTCCACACACCGTAGTAGTAAGATAAGCGGTCGCTGTCATCCGCAGGAATAAAGTTTTCTTCGCAGAATGCCGTCAAGCACCCATGATCCCAGAAGACTGTATTGTCAGACCAGGCCCAGACGTCTGCTGAAGTGGAGACGCCGTCCATGTATATGATTGAGCCTTTCACCAACGCGTGAAGCCTGTTCGCGTCGCTCTCACGCACAACGCGAGCAAGCCTTCCACGAGGCATCAGGAACCCACACATATCATACGCGTCTTGCCAGGTGGCAGCCGGCGACTCAACGTAGAAAACATCAATGGTCCGGTCATAGCCCCAAATGATTGACATTGTGCACCGCCCAGTTGCCAAAACGCATACACTGCTGGCACAATCTGCGTTTATGGTGCATGGAAACTCGCAAAGGAAGGTGTGGGGTGAGGCGCCGTCAACATCTACCCAAGCTCCTGTCGTAGTCATCTCCACGAAGCTGTTCGAACTCGGGGCACCAGCGTCCCAATTACAGTAAGCCTGCTGACAGGCACCCACGTCCCAGAACGCGGTACCGTCGGACCAAGACCAAGTGCCACCCGAAACACTCCCATCCATTATCGATGTAGAAATGAGGCCTCTCATAGCAACCAGCCGAGCAGCTTCTTCGGCGCTCATGACGCGGGCCAGCCGGCCTCCTCGACCGCCAAAGGTCAAGGATTCGCACTGTGTCTTGGCTGCTGCAGGGAAAGCCGGATAGTCTGACACAGAAAAATATATGTCATCTGCGGGGCTGAACGTGTAGTACTCGCAACGCCCTTGACTGGAGCACTCAACTACTTCATTTGCACTAGCCGTCTCACAATCAGCAGCCGATGTGCAAGGCACTTCACAGAAGTACGGTAGCGCACCTTGTAGCGCAGGGTCGAAGTCGTTCCACACACCGAAGCTATACGACAAGTAGTGTTTGCCATTCGTGTTGTCGGGATCCGGTTGCCAGCCGCAGAATGTTTGCAAGCATCCAACTCCTTCCCGATAAAACACAGTTCCATCCGACCACGCCCAGTCACCTGCAATAGCCACGTCGGTGCCATCACCCTGAATTCTCTCGCCGTTGCTCAAGCTCACAAGGCGTGTGTGCTCCGATTCGTATATGATGCGCGCGAGCCGGGCTTGCGGCGCGACGTACTCACACCACTGATTTCCTTCAGCCCAAGTGACGGTTGGCGACGATACAAAAAAGAAGTCAATCGAGCGCGTCCGATCCCACGTAACACTGGCCTCACTGCAGCGGCCGGTTGATACAGTGCAGAGCCCGCCGCCACAATCAGAATTTCCCGTGCAAGGAAACTCGCACAGGTATCGTTGAGGAACAGTATTGTCCACACCTACCCATTCACCCGCACCGTTCAAGCCAGCGTGGCTACTGCTATCAGGCTGGCCAGAGGCCCAGTTGCAGAAGGTTTGCTGGCAGCTGCCGTCCCAGTAGACGCTTCCATCAGACCATGTCCAGGTGCTAGCCAGCCGTGTGCCATCCGTCCACGTCGCAGCACCACTAACCAAAGAAGCAACACGAGTTGCCTCGTCGCTGCTTGTCACACGAGCTAGACGCCCACTGCGACCATCGTACACCATCTCAGAACAGGCACTTGAGGCACCGCTTTGGATGGCTGGGTTCTCTGAGAAAGCGTAAACAATAGAAGGATCGATGTCAACTGAGTAGTACTCGCAGCGCCCCTGACTCGAACAGTGGACGATCTCGTGTGCTCCTGGCGCCTCGCAAGCAGACACCGCCGTGCATGGTACTTCACAGTAGTACTCCAACGCGATTCCGCGCGATTCGTCTATGTCATTCCACGAT
>JAPJBO010002010.1:0-22929 GCA_030068145.1 Diplonema papillatum
GATGTAGTATAGGAACAGAAGGGGGCCGAGCACCGTCCCCTGGGGGACGCCGGTATTCAAATCAAAGAAGCGGCCAGTCGCTCCGTCGATCTTGTAGGCCGCCCTCCTGTTCCGTAGGAAGGCCTCGATCCAGCGAAGGAACTTGGCGGGCACCCCTCTTCGCTGCAGGATGTCCATCAGCTTGCCGTGGTCGACGGTGTCGAACGCGTTCGCCAGATCGAACGACAGCAAACACGTGAACTGCAGACGGTTCCTGGCAGAGTCGAGAGCCGAAACTATCGAGAACAGCTGCTCTTCGGGACCGCGACCCTTGCGGAAGCCACCCTGCCGCGAGTTAAAACGCCGGACCTCAGGATGTTGCGGGCTTTCCGTGAGGTACTCGAGCCGATTCTTCACGATGACTTCCATTACCTTGGAGATCACACTCGTAAGAGATATCGGCCGGTAACCCTCCGGCAAGGCGTGGTCCCGTCCAGGTTTCGGGACGGGGACGACGTGGGCGTCTCGCCAGGATTCGGGAACGAAGCCTTCCTCCCACGAAATGTTGACCAACTCAAGGATGAGGGCCCTGGCACCGTCGGTGAGCCGGCGGAGGAACTCACTGCAAAGCCCGTCAGGGTCGAGCGAAGTCTTCGGGTCGAGGTTGTTGAGGGCCCGATCGAGCTCGTCGGCGGTGATGAGCCCGCAGCCAGCGTCGTCGTTGGATGGTTCTTTAGCGGGGAACCACGGCGGCGGTTTGGTAGCTGTCGAACCGCCGCACACCCGTTTGAGGTGATCCCCAAAAAGCTCCGTCTTCCCGTCTGCGGCAACATAATATGAGTGACCGAGCCGGATGGGGGGGATGTTGTTCTGCTGCGTACGACCGTCGATCTTGCGGATCAGGCGGAAGAGCAGCCCAATGTCCGTGCAGCGGTTGATCCTCCCGGAGAAGGCATTCCAGTGAGCCGCCTTCGCCTGCGTGGCCGCCGACGCGAATCTGGCGACCGCGTCGGAGTAGGCGCGCTGTGCGTGTGGGGCGTCAGGGTCGGCGAGGAGGGCGGTGAAGGCCGCCCCCTTGACACGCTCTAGAGCAGAGAGCCCCGGGGTCCACCATTCCTTGTACGGACGTCCTTGTCGATACCGGGGGACAAACTGGTGTACAGCACGGCGGAACGTCGAAGCGACTCGCTTAGCGAATTGCACATTGGTTGCCGGCCGGTTTGCGAGTAGGCAGAGCTCTCCTCGTCGAGATGCTCCATCATGCCATCCCAGTCAGCCCGTGCCCAAGAGAACCAAGTTTTGCGGAGGACGCGCGGCTGGGAGTACCCCCGGGGAACTTCGAACGCCATGGGGAGGTGGTCCCGGGTGGTACCCCAAGAATCCAGCACTCTCCAATTGCGGATGTTGGAGGTGGGGGTGGAGATTACCACATCCGGAGAGGAGTACCTGGCGTGGGGGCGGTAGGCCATCGTGGAGACCGACGGGTCGTTCAGGGTCATGGCAGACGCCTCGACGAGCCAGTCCCTGAGGATTTTTCCGCCTGTGTTCTCGGCTCCCCGAGACCAGTCCGGGTGGTGGACGTTGAGATCACCGGCGATGACCACGTGGTCGTCCATCGGGAACGGCTCCATGCACAGGTCTCTCCCTTCCTTGCGGGGCGGGCGGTACACATTGTACACCCTCAGGGGGGGAAGGCCGATGCGAGTGATCTCGACAGCAACGCAATCTAGAGAGGAGTCGGCGTCGATATCAGGGGGCGGGATTTCCGTCGCGAGCAGGCTTGTGCGAACGAAGATGAGAACACCTCCGCCGCGGGCGTCTCCGCCTCGGTCGCGTCTGAAGACTCGGTAGCCGTCGAGGCGAGGGGGAAGGGACTTGCTCGAGAGCCATGTCTCTTGTAGGAGCAGGATGTCCGGGATCCTCGGAGACATGTTGGCGACCCCTCGGCTGATACTATTGGTACCACCAGGGATGGACTCCCTTGCCCAAAATGATCGGCAGTTGAACGACACGATCAAAAGGATGCTTTCGGGGTCAAAGGGTGCAGCGGCAGCGGAGGTACTGGCGGTGCGCCTCCGCCGCCGGCCGCGACCCGGCGGAGGGGCCGGCTCCCGGCGCGAAGCAGTATTGGTGTTGGCTGCTCGCGGTGGTGCGCCAGGGGTGGGGGGTGGACCGGCCGGATGGGCGCGGTGGTGGGCATCGGGGGGGGTTACCCCTCGATGCGGAGGCGACTGCCCTCAGTGCTGTGATAGGAGCGGGGGGCTGTAATCAGGCAACGACCCGTCGAAGCTCGGCTCGTCGCCCGGGAGAGCCAACGACCCCCCTTCAGTCGAACGTGCTCCAGCGGGGGGCGAGGGTTGCTGTTGGGGCAGAAGCCCAGTTGGCGGCGTTGCGTTACTGGCCGGGGACCGCCCGGCTCCCCTCGGACCCTGCGGGGTGAGGCTCTCGGGAGCGCTGCGGGACCGCGGGGGGGGATATTCCGCAAACGGACTTCTGCCCCGGCCCGCGACGGTGGCTCTGGTGGCGAGGGCGGGGTCAGGAGTTTGCGGTTGATCCGCCCGAAGCTCGGGGGTGCATTGGGGTCGGGGCGGCTCGGCTGTGGGCGGCAGGGGCGCTGGATCCACAGCGGGACGTGCCGATCGTTTCCGCAGCAGAGACCTCTCCCGTGCAGCACGCTCGGCCGTGTCCTTGGTGTTGGGTCCCTTCCCAGTCTTCAGGGCCGACCGGGGCTTAGCGGGGGAAGGGGAACGGGTAGCGGGGGGTGGTACCAGGGGCAGCGGAGTGTCGTGTGGCTGCGGCGCCTGCAGCAAAGGTTCGGCACTGTCAACTGGTAGATCCACCTGCGTCCGGGACACCTGCTCGGAACTGGTTTCGGGCTGGGGGGGGAGGGTAGCCTCTCCCTTACAGAGCTCAGCTTCGTGGTCTGCTGACCTGTCCCGCGCTTTCTTCCGCAGCACAACCTTCGGGCGGCGGTCCAGGTCATGCCCGCGAGCGGGCAGTTCGCCCCGCAGTGTGTCGAGGGCAACGCTTTGGAGCCTGACCGCCGCGGCTAAATCGCGGAAGGGGCCCTCCATCTCCGCGCCGCGCTTTTGGATGTCGGCGGCAAGCTCCGAGCGGGTGCTCGAGAGTGCCGCGCCCTGCGCTCGGATCTCCTCGGAGAGGCCGGCAACCTTGCTGTAGACCTCATCCGAGATCATACGGAAGCCGGAGAGCAAGTCGACCTCGGTCTTGGCCACCGCGTCTCGGTATCCAGCCTGCATTTGCGCAGACAAGGCCTGGAATTGGCCCAAGGCTGCAGCAAGAGCGTCCGTTTGCGAGACGTCAGTTGTGCCGGGAGGGGGAATAGGCTGGGGGGCCGCTGGGGGGGGCGAGCAAGGCCTAACCTCCTCGCTACTCGAGCTCACAGCGTCGACATCCATAGCCGGCTCGTCGTCAGGGAAGTCGGCTGCCGCGATGGTGAGGCCGCCAGCCAGGGGTTTGCCTCTCGGGGGTTCTGTTTGTTCGCCGAGGAGGCGAAGGCCGTCGACGATGCGTTGTGCAACGGCCGCACCGTGTAGCCTGGTGAGGTCGGCGAGCGACAGGGGCGGTGGGGAACAGCTGTTCGGTTGGCTGGCCGAGGTGGCAGACGGGGCGCGGAAGCTGTCGGAAAGGCGTGGGGAGTTGTCGGTTTGGGCCGGCTCGAGCGGGCAGCGGGGGATGCGCTTGAACCTGAGTGTGGGGCCCTGAGCGGTCCGTAGGGTATCCGTCCCGGGGAGCGTCTCCGACTTCACCACCCAGGTGAGAAAACGTCCGCCCTTTCGCGTGCGGAAGAGCGGCGTGACGCCCCAGCCAAGGTCGCGGAGGTTGCGACTTAGCAGACCCCCGTTGGTGCGGCATGGTACACCCTGTACCTCGAAATAGCCGATGGGAGGGGGCAAGGGGGGCAGCTGGGCAATGGCCCGCTTGTAGTCAGCAGCCTTTACGCGGATCCCCAGTGCAGCTCGGCAGAAGGTGAGACCCCAGTGGAGGTCAGGGATGCTGCTCGCTAGGTCCTGGGCCTCGTTCACGGGGATCTCACCGAGGTTAATGACCCGGTACTCGTGGTCGTTAGCAAGCGGCTCGAAGAAGACGGAGCCGAATCCACTCGACTTCAGGGTGGCCTCGCCCAGAACAGCAGGTACCGCAAATGTGGCGCGGACAAACGTGTTCAGGCTGTCCTTGGACAGCTCTCTGTCCGCAGTCACTCCCCAAATGCCGTTGATCTCCTGGCGGTCAACAGCCCAGTGGAGGCGCGTGCGGGCAAGAGCGTGCGCGTGCTGCTGCACCTCGCTCCAAGGGGTGTCGGGCATCGGCATGGTGGCTCGGAAACGGGCCTCAGGAGCTTCCCAACCAGGGTACAGCCCGTCGACGGCGCCGGGGACGGCAGAGTGGGAGGCAGAGGCGGAGGACGCGCTAGGACCATAATCGTCCCGTTCCAGCGGGCGTTGGCCCTTGCCCCTACCCTTCGAACCGCAGACCTCGTGTACAACCGTACCCGAGCCGCGGCCAGATACCCCAGCCATGGAGCCCCGCCCGGAAGGTACGCTCGGGCGCCCGCTCGAACCTATCCCTCGTCCTTGCCCTTGGCGGCTGCCAAACCCCGATCGCTTGCCCCCGAGTACAGACGGCAGGATGCTGAGTGACGGCGAGAGCCCGGCATCGAAGCCGATCTCCCGAAGCGGCGTGTCGAGGGGAAGTGGTGCTCCGCAGCCACGAACCACTCGGACGCCGGGACAAAGGAGGAGCCCGCGCCCCTCGAGGACATCGTCGAGCCGATCATCGAGGTTGGCGGTCAAACAGTGCCGCTTCCCGTCGACACCGGTGACGATGAAAGAGGACGAGCTTTCACATCTGGCCGGGGGCGAGACGTCTGGAGTAGCCATGGGCGACGGAGGGGTGACCAGCGCGGGCGTGTGTGTTGTTCGGGCAACCGCAACCGAAACAAATGAGAACCAGGGTGCACAAGAGTGGATGACAAGCACGTTACCGGAGAGAGTAGCACATAGCCCCCGGCGCGCACTCCGACGCCGGTCAGCCGCCCTTTGCAACCTCCGTTGCCTTGCTGACTGACTCCGCAGTACGGAACGAGGGGGCTGTGGAAGGCCTGGGAGGCAAGGCGCGACGATGGCGTTGGTGAGGTCGGAAAGGACCGGCCGTTGGTCTTGAGGCGACCAGACAGTGTCAGTGGCTGTGATCGCGGATGGCCGAGTGCGTGGTCGGTCTTCACGGCAACCGACTGCGGGGAACGAGCCGCGGTGCTCGTGTTCGTACCTGCCGTCAGCACCAAGAGGCGAGGAGTGGGCGGTTTCTGGCGGGTGTGCCGTGTATGGGCGCTCGTCGTCAGTGACCATGGAATTTGGCAAGCACCGCGAATACCAAGGACTGCGATTGACATTGAGCGTGCCAGCGGCGCAGTAGGCAGGCCTGTTGTGGCAGTTTTCGGATGGCCGAATCAATGCAGAGGGTGTAGACCCAGCGTTCACAAAGCACTGTACGTACCATGTGCACGGTGCGGGAGCTGCTGTCTGTGGGACGGCGGACGGCGGCGCGTCTGTTGTGCCTGCAGCCATTCGCGCGACGACCGAGCAGGTTGCAACCGACACGTCGGAGATCGTGGCGGCGAAGTTGGTGGAGAAGGAGCCGGCGACTTCGAGTAATTTGGCCCCTCGGGGCGCGACCCGGGCCCGTACGACTACTGGAGCCTCATGCACCACGGGCTGCAGGTGACCCTCGCTGTGGAACTCGACAAATCCGTCTTCTTCGCCACGTCCACGCCGGAAGGCAGCACCGTCAGCGATAGCGCGGCAGCGGTCGGCGGCACGTTCCGACTTCGACCAGATGTTGCTTTCGTTGAGGGTCACGTACCCGTCCCTGTCGTTCCTCGTGTTCTCGCGCGAGAGGCCCAGGGCGTGCGCGGTCACATGAGCGACCCAACCTTGGTAGCGGATAGTCCGGATGTTGACTTCGCTGACGCAGCCGGAAGTTCCGACCGGCGCGTCACACCGGCTGGCGTCCGAGACGAAGACCATGAACGGCTCCTCGCACGTGAAGGGGCTGCTGCACTTCGTGAACCGGATGCACGTCTCCTCTTCCCAGTTGGCCACGGCCCACGAGATCCGGTCGTCGTCGTCCTGGAGGTAGTACGCCGCCGGGTTCGAGTCAGCTGGTGTTGGCAGGTTCGGCGGTTGCGGCGGCCCGTCGGAAAGGGTGAACAGAGGCGGGCGCGGGTGTGTCAGTATCGCGTCAGGTGCAGACCCAGCGTCCATCAAGCACTGCGAGTACTGCGGGACGGCGGTCGACGGCGCATCTGCCGTCGGCACGACGGTGGGGCCCGCTGCCACTCGCACGACGACCAAGCACGTTGCAACCGGGACGTCGGAGATCGTGGCGGCGAAGGTTCCGACAGGCGCGTCGCACCGGCTGGCGTCGTAGTCGCCGCCGTCGGGTGGTGTTGTGCACAGGTTGGTGATCTCATGAGCGACCCAACCTACCGACGTGATGGTTGTTGGCCTCGTCAGCGGAACTTCGATGGGCTCGCTGTCGTTTCCATGCTGGTCGTCCGAGCGTTCGATCCACCACGGCGGCGTACCAACGCTGCTGACAATTGACGTGTCGTGCATGGTCTCGTTGAGGAACTTCCAGTTCATAAGGTCCGTCGACGTGTGGCAGCCGATCCCCTCGCTCAAGGCACACGGACTCTGCTTCAGGGACGTTCCGATCCAGCACGACACTTCGCAGTTGGACTTCACAAGCGGCTCAGTGACTGAGAACTCGGCTTCGACGAGCAGCAGGAGGCCGAGGCAAATGCACGTCAGCACTGCGATCGGCCACCTTTTCTTCACTTCGGGCGGTACACAGACCGAGTGCGATAGCGGTTTTCCCATTTTCCCTCCCAACCAAACTCCAATAAAGTAAAGTATCAATAAAGTAGGTTTGGGGCACACCTGGTATAGCGGTCAGGGCGCCAGATTGATAACCTGAGGGTCGCTGGTTCGATTCCCTGGCTGGCCAACTTCTCCAGGCGTTTGGGGATGAACTCCCAGATGAAAGCTCTAGTTCACACAGTACTTGTACTGCTAGCGGAAATTGCTCCGCAGTAAAGGATGGCTTCCATACTTGATTGTATGGTCTCCCAACCATCCCCATCAGGGGACCTCAGAGGAGTGGAGTAAGGTGCCCTGGTGGCCCGAACAGTGATTTATATATGGGTCTGGGGCTCGGGGCCACCCCGAGCGCGAAAAAAAAAAATTGAATTAATTTTGGGCTGGGGTTGGGGTAGGGCCGGGCACTACCAACCGGGATCAGCGGGGGTGAGCCACAGGGGAGGGACGAAGCCATGGCGAAGCCATGGCGAAAGCCATGACGGAGCCATGGCGAAGCCATGGGGGCAGGAAGAGTAAAAAGGAGGCGGGGAAAGAGGAGGCAGGAGGGGAGGGCCAAAGGGGGTGGTGGGAGGCGAGACGTTGACTACCAAGTCTAACTAAATTTGGATCCAAAATTGAACGTTGACTACCAATTCTAATTAAATTTGGATCCAAAATTGAACGTTGACTACCAATTCTAATTAAATTTGGGATCGGAAATTGGACGTTGACTACCAATTCTAATTAAATTTGGATTCAAAATTGGACGTTGACTACCAATTCTAATTAAATTTGGGATCGGAAATTGGACGTTGACTACCAATTCTAATTAAATTTGGATTCAAAATTGGACGTTGACTACCAATTCTAATTAAATTTGGGATCGGAAATTGGACGTTGACTACCAATTCTAATTAAATTTGGATTCAAAATTGGACGTTGACTACCAATTCTAATTAAATCTGGATCCAAAATTGAACGTTGACTACCAATTCTAATTAAATTTGGGATCGGAAATTGGACGTTGACTACCAATTCTAATTAAATCTGGATCCAAAATTGAACGTTGACTACCAATTCTAATTAAATTTGGATTCAAAATTGAACGTTGACTACCAATTCTAATTAAATCTGGATCCAAAATTGAACGTTGACTACCAATTCTAATTAAATTTGGATCCAAAATTGAACGTTGACTACCAATTCTAATTAAATTTGGGATCGGAAATTGGACGTTGACTACCAATTCTAATTAAATTTGGGATCGGAAATTGGACGTTGACTACCAATTCTAATTAAATCTGGATCCAAAATTGAACGTTGACTACCTATTCTAATTAAATTTGGAATTCGAAATTGGACGTTGACTACCAGTTCTAATTACATTTGGGGTTCGGCATCAGACGTTGACTACCGGTTCTAATTGAATTTGGAATCAATACTGGTGCGGAAATTCTTCGCTGTATCGTACCGTGCGCTGGGGGGCGCTGCCCCCCAGACCCCCCCTCTCTTACAAATTAGCTTAACCATTTTGTCTGATTCTTATTACCAACACTGAGGTTGGGTTGTGTTGGGCTGGGCTGGCATGGTAGTGTTTGACTACCAATTCTAATTAATTTTGGATCCCACGCAGGACCCCGAGGGCGAAAAGGACTTTTCTACAGAGGAGGAAAAGCTATATAAACCCCTGGGCCCGAACTAAAAAAAAAAAAAAAAGGTTTTTTTTTTTTTTTGCAAGAGGCACCACATTCTTTTGGCAGCTCCGGAGAGCCGCGTTCCAGTTTTCGGGCAGGCTTTACGGGCCTCTTCGGGCCGGAAGGCATGCCAGAGAGACACAAGACACATGCAAGAGAGATGGGGATGGGCTATGGTACAGGGGGGTTAACAGTGCGTGGGTGTCCAGTATCTGAGCCTTTCACACAAACCAGCCAGGTGGCGGTTGAGTGAGGCCAGGTGGAAGACCCGGGAGACCTCTGGCTTCTTTCTTTCTTTCTCTGCCACTGGAACTCGGAGGGGGGGAGAGTGTTGGAATGTGGGAAGCATGGTGGAATGAAAGGATGGTGTGGTGTGGCGGAGCACACGGTTGCTTGTTTGATTGCGGTG
Source organism: Diplonema papillatum (assembly GCA_030068145.1). Taxonomy (NCBI): domain Eukaryota; phylum Euglenozoa; class Diplonemea; order Diplonemida; family Diplonemidae; genus Diplonema; species Diplonema papillatum. The sequence goes on from JAPJBO010002010.1 coordinate 8,964, forward strand.
CCTCTCCCCGTAGGGCCTTGACGGCCGGGTATCGAGGCACCGGCGGGACGTTGGGGACTGACTATGGCTGTGTACTGGCCCGTGACTGGGCACGGTCCGTAGGCCGGCGCCCGCTGTCTCTGCCCCGGCTATGCATTTCGCCAGGGAAAAATATAGCTTGCTCAGCGCCATTATCTAGTCCCAAAAACAATACAGTTTCAGAATTGTTGCAGGAGAAGCCGGGTTGGCTCGAATAGAGGCTATCTACATTGCATGTTCAAATGGGCAACAGCCCCGAGCTCGCCGTTCAGCCAGCAGCGCGCAAGCAGGTGGCGAGCGCCCTCAGCGCGAGATCGCGTCTTCCGAGTCGGCGGAGCGCGAGGAGGCGGCGTCAGGCGTGATCGAGCGATTGGCGCCGCCACCCACGGGCTCGCCGGACGCCTGACCGGCGAGGATGGCGTAGCTCGGCAGAGTGCCGCACCTCTGCAGGTACGCCAGAGCGAGTTCCGGAAAAACGAAGAGGATTGCCCAGAGGCGCTCCATGGCATCGACGGGCGGCGGCTTCGCATGGAGGCGGCTCTTCGCGTCGAGGTCGGCGTCCATCGTCAGCCTGGACAGCGCTGCAGCGGGGGCGTCACATCCGACGAAGAGGTGGAGTAGCGGGGCCAACGACCGGGTGCCGCAAATAGGGCACGGGAGAAACGCCTGTCTGCGATCCGCCCTCGAGAGGTCGCGCCATTCGGTGGCGTACATGGTCATCACCAGGTGGTGGTGGCCAGTGCGGAGCTGCCGCACCTCTCTTTCCGCCCGTGGTGCCAAGTGCTTGGGGCGGGGGATGCGGCGGCCAGAGACCAACCTGGCGAACGACGACGGGTTCCTGAGGAGGGTGGCCCTGTCCAAGGCGTCTCGTGCTCCAGCTTCACTGCTCTCCAGCCAGAGGACGGAACGATAGCGGCTGTTAGCGGCCGTGGCGCAGAGGCGTGCCGAGAGCGGAGGGGGTAGATTCTTGGCCGCGGCGTCGGTGGCCGCCCGCATGAACGCGAGTGCACCACGTTTTGCGGTCTTGTCCGCCCTCTCGTTGCCTTCGAGGCCGCAGTGGCCGAAGACGAACTGCAGCGTCACGGTGTAGCCCAGCGACTCCAACTCGGCCAGGTGCAGCCAGATCGCGATTGGGTACGGCTGCGTCTGGCAATGGGGGCCGTGGCTCAGCGTCATCAGGAGTGACTGAGAGTCACTGAGGACGAGGATGTTGAGCGGCGTCGGGGTTGGCGGGAGGAGGCGCAGGAGGAACTTCAGGCAGCTGTAGAGCGCGAACTCCTCGGCGCGGTAGCTGTGCGGGTGTTTGCCGGCGGGCAAAGAGGCATCGAACGTGCGTCGGTCGCCGGTGGGCTTGACGGGCAGGCCGTGGTCCGGCTTGATGGTGACCGACGGCCCAAGATCAATAAACACGCCGGCAGCCCCCCAGGTCGTACGGTCCGCCGTGCTCCTCAGCCACGGGCGTAGGGCAGCGCTGGCGTTGGCGTCGCAGATCGAGGGCAGAGGGGGGTCACCGTGTACAACGGAGCCGTCTGGCCAGGCGACGCAGTCCGGGTGGGGTAGTTCCGCCAGGCGTTTCAGCACCGCTTGTTTTTTCTCCGCATTGCTGGCGTGCTTGCGGACTTTCAGCGACGTGTAGATCTCGACGTCGGGCCTGGGAACCCAGGGGGCGAACAAATGGAAGTCGCGGAGCTCCCGACGGCAACCGTCCGTGCCCGCTTTCTTGCGGATGTTGTCGGACGTCGACTTCAGGAGCGTGTCCAGGGAAAGCTCGTGCGCCCACAGAACCTTGTTGAATTCAACCTTCTCCCGGAGGGCCGCGATCCTGCACTTTGCGAGCGCGCGGATCGGGAGGATACCAGTCTCCTGTTGCCCGGCGAATTCAGCGACGCCTTTGCGACAGCCCAGGATGAGGGTAAGGGCACGACGATGCATGCGTTCAAGTGTTGTGAGGGGCCCATTAGCGGGGAGGATGAATGGCCCGTAGATTCCGAGTGCGTACGTGTACGTGGGTAGCACATAGGAGAGATACAGGGTGCGGAGAACCGTGCCGTTGAAGCCGTAATCCTTGCCGGCCAGGTGTCGAAGGAGGTTCATCCTCAGCGAGAATCCATCGACAACCCGTTGGAGGTGAGGGAGGAAGGTGAATCCTTGGTCGATGGTTAACCCAAGAAGCTTCACTTTGTCAACCCACTGAAGGGTAACCACCGAGTGGAGCAGTGTGAGCCCGGCATTGGCCTCTGTTACGGGCCCGAACGCGATGCCAACGAATGTTTTGCCGTCATGTGGCGTGTTCGTCCCCACCAATCTACCCTCTGCCGACACTCGCCGTTCGGTGTCAGCAGGGGGAACAGGGACGTCAGCCCTCGTCGCCTTGAAGACTACGTTCGGTGGGGGGAAAGGGGCTGCGTTCTTTCCAACGAAGAAGACACCTCTGGTCTTCAGAACGGACAGGGACATCAGCGCCTGCGCCGTCCAGCGCTCCACCACGTCGACAACATCTTGCGCGTACTGCTCGAGGGCGGCAAACGTGCGGGCCTCCACTGCAACGCCGTCATCATCAGCATACAACGAGAAGGTTATCGTAGCCCCGACGTTGTCCAGATGGATGCGGCGCTGCAGTCGATCGAGGTCTGAACCGAGGTCGTCGATGTAGTACAGGAACAGGAGGGGGCCGAGGACCGTCCCCTGGGGGACGCCGGTATTCAAATCAATGAAGCGGCCAGTCGCTCCGTCGATCTTGTAGGCCGCCCTCCTGTTCCGTAGGAAGGCCTCGATCCAGCGAAGGAACTTGGCGGGCACCCCTCTTCGCTGCAGGATGTCCATCAGCTTGCCGTGGTCGACGGTGTCGAACGCGTTCGCCAGATCGAACGACAGCAAACACGTGAACTGCAGACGGTTCCTGGCAGAGTCGAGAGCCGAAACTATCGAGAACAGCTGCTCTTCGGGACCGCGACCCTTGCGGAAGCCACCCTGCCGCGAGTTAAAACGCCGGACCTCAGGATGTTGCGGGCTTTCCGTGAGGTACTCGAGCCGATTCTTCACGATGACTTCCATTACCTTGGAGATCACACTCGTAAGAGATATCGGCCGGTAACCCTCCGGCAAGGCGTGGTCCCGTCCAGGTTTCGGGACGGGGACGACGTGGGCGTCTCGCCAGGATTCGGGAACGAAGCCTTCCTCCCACGAAATGTTGACCAACTCAAGGATGAGGGCCCTGGCACCGTCGGTGAGCCGGCGGAGGAACTCACTGCAAAGCCCGTCAGGGTCGAGCGAAGTCTTCGGGTCGAGGTTGTTGAGGGCCCGATCGAGCTCGTCGGCGGTGATGAGCCCGCAGCCAGCGTCGTCGTTGGATGGTTCTTTAGCGGGGAACCACGGCGGCGGTTTGGTAGCTGTCGAACCGCCGCACACCCGTTTGAGGTGATCCCCAAAAAGCTCCGTCTTCCCGTCTGCGGCAACACAATAGGAGTGACCGAGCCGGATGGGGGAAGGTAGGTCTTGACCTTCTGTCGTTCTTCCTCGATGACGGGGCGGCTGGGGGGGAGCTCGACTCCCTCGGCCGCTGGCTGCGGGACTTCGAAGACAGGGCGACAGCGGTCGGGCTCAGCCTGAATCGGGGGAAGTGCAGGCTGTCCGTCGCCCCCGGCGCCACAATCCCCGAGGCCCTGCAAGGCATCGAGACTTGTCCGCTAGACGAGATTCAGCACCTTGGCGTCCCCTGCGGTTCCCCCGAGAAGATGCGTGTCTTCGTCGATGAAGCGGTCAAAGGCGCCGAGAGGAAGATGCGGATGATAGCCTCCCTCCCGGATGCGCATGTGGCTCTGACTCTGCTGAAGTTCTGCGCCGGCTTCGTCAGCGTCGTCCACCTCATGCGCGCTGTGGGGGCCGTCTTCGACTTCGCTTGCATCGATCAGGCCACGCAGTCTTGCTTGGCGACGATCACGGGTATCGAGACGGACGCCTCCGCCTGGGCCCTGGCTTCCCTTCCCGTCAGGCTAGGCGGCCTGGGTCTGCACTCCTGTGCAGACACAGCGGCGATCGCGCATATCGCGGCCACCTTTGACGGCGAGGCTTGCCTTCCATCCCTGGTGACCCCCTACGTGCTGCCGCACGCCATGCTTCTGGACGAGGACGACACTTTCCTAGCGTCCCTCGATGACCCGCGCCTTGCACCCTTCGAAACCGTTTTGGAGAAGATCCAGAACGCTCTGCAGGCACGGGATAACTACGGGGGACGTGGACAGAAAGTGTGGTCCGCGACGGTTCATGACGAGCGGCGCAAGGCCCTCATCATCTCGATGACTGAGGAGCTGGGCAGGTCAGGCCAGCTCCAAGGGTCGGCGCTGGCCCTGAAGCAGGTCCAAGTCCGGGCGCGGATCCAAAGCTGCTCCGGCCAACATGCGTCCGCGTGGCTTTACGGCAACGCGGAGGCAGACCCCAAGCTGTGGCTATCCCCCGCGGAGCTCGCGGTGGCCATCCGGCTCCGGCTGGGGCTGCCCATCGCCCCCATGCCGAGCATCTGTCGCCTTTGCGGGACAGGCTCGGCTGACGTTGACGGAGTGCATGCGCGGAGCTGCTTCTCCGGCGGCCGCCGGACGAGAATGCACAATGCACTCCGCGACGTCATCGCTGACTTCGCCCGCCGTGGCTTGCTGGCCCCGGCGGTCGAGCGCCCCGTGTTTTCGAACACGGAGCGGAAGCGCCCGGACATCAGCTATGTCCGGGACGGCACCACCGTTGTGTTAGATGTCGCCGTCACCTTCCCCCTGCAGCCATCGAATCCCCAGTACGCTAAGAGGGCAGCGGAGAAGCCAGGGGGGGCGGCGACAGCCTACGCAACAGCTGTCAAAGAAGGCAAGTACCGCGGCATAATAGACAACGAGCCAAACCCTCGGGAATGGCTCGCTGTCCCGCTGGTCGTGGACACCTTCGGAGCGTGGTGTCCTGGAGCACTCACGGAGTTGCGGCAAATAGCCCGCAAAAGCGCCCTCCGTGAAGACCGGACCGCTTCGGCCGCCTGCCAGGACTTCTTCCACCAATTGAGCTTTCAGGTAGCCCAAGGGGTGGCAAGAATAGTCATTGCATCTGGTGGGGCGCGACCGGACGAAGCGGTCCACCCTGTTGCAGGGGGTAGTGTCACTGCATCGCGGGTTTTTTTACCTGGTCGGACCTGCTCGCTAGCAGGCCAGCCCAGGTCGCAGTGAGACTGGCGTTCACTGTGTGCTGAAGAAGCATTTTTTTGGGCTCCCGCTCCGGAAGCAACCGGATACCGGTAGCCCCGCTGTACCAACATGGCTTGTACAGTGTCCCGCGCTCAGGGGTTTTTCCCTTTGGCGAAAAAAATTTTTTTCGCCAAAAAAAAAAAAAAATCTGAAAAGGGGTTGGCGAAAATATTTTTTTCGCCAAAGGGATTTTTGCGTGGGGGGTCAGGGGGGTCACCTACAAGAGCCGAGACAGCAGGCGAGGCCGGAGGCCGAGGCTGGGTGATGCCCGAGAAGGCCGAGACAGGGCAGGCGAGGCCAGAGGCCGAGGCTGGGTGATGCACGAGAGGTCCCGGGCAACAGCACAGTCGAGTGCAGAGGCGGGCCCGCGGAGGCTGTGAGAGGGACTCAGGATGAGGTTAACAAACACACTGTCTTGTTTCTTGTTTAACACAAAGTCAGCCAGGCCCAAACCAAGTAACATGTCGCTTGCGAGTTTCGGTTTCCGTGCGGCCGCTGCACGTGGCCCCTCAGACGAAACCATCCAGTTCGACTACGCGAACTGGAGAGGACCGAAGCTTGAGAAGCAAGCAAGCCTCAGGCGCATCAACCAGGGGACAGGCAGCAACAGGCTGAAGAACGCCGAGTTGCTGGCTAAGGTGAAGGCCTACGATGCTGCTCAAAAGAAGATCGCCGCCGAGAATGCTCTCACTGCTCGCACATCAGCCGAAGACCTGCCCGCTCAAGCAGAAGTTGCCATCCCAACACCACCTGCTGCAGTTGAACCCCCCGCATTTGAAGGCTACGAGGTTGTTGCCGAGTATGAGTCGGACCCAGATGATGACAGTCTTGTCGGACTTTCCGTTCTTGCTTTAGTAGCTGTCGTGGTCGTGATCCTGTCCGGTTCAGCAGTGGCATTTGAGCCGATTGTTGTTGACGACGAGCCCGCTCCTGAGTCGGAAGAAAACACGAAGTTTCGTACATTTGGCAGTGGCAAAATTCTGCGATCCACTGTTGACAGGTGGCTTGCCGAGTATCCATGGCTCGATGTGTCAGATGCGGGGGCCCAGTGCAAGGTTTGCAGCCAAAAGTTTCCGCGTACAAGAGCAGTCCTCATCAACATGCCTTACGCCGACCAAACGCACCTCCGAAACCGCATGAAGAAGCACGAAACGTCCGCCGAGCATGTTTCTGTCTCTGACATTATGACAAACCTTCGTTCAGGTGTCAGTAAGATGCGGGCTCAACTGCGCAAGATTGTCAAAACAATCTTTAAAATCGCACGCCTGGAAATCCCCCACACGGTGCACGTGCACGACTTGCTATCCTTCTTTTCTTGCTTGCACCAGGACCGCGATTTCTGTGCTTGGCTGAAGCAGGATGTGACGTATACATCGTCAACTGTGGTGAGAGAGCTTCTGGAGTTGATCGGCTTGGTATTAGAGAAGCGGCTGTACACCGAGATTAGGGAGTCCCGGTTTTGGTCAGCCACAGCAGATGCAACAACCGACGTGACGGGAAAGCACCAACTTGTGGCCACCGTTCGTTACCTCAGGAGAAATGCTGTCCAAGAGCGCTTCATTGGCCTTGAAGTCCTGCACGATCAAACTGCAACCGGCTACGCAACGAAGATAAAGCAGATGCTGTGTTATCTCCCGAAGGGCTCGTTCGTATCCTGCTCGTTTGATGGGGCTTCGGCGATGTCTGGGAAGTTTCAGGGTGCCGAGAAGAAGGTTCGCGGTGGGATCAATGCTACTGCGCTCTTCATGTGGTGTTGTGCCCACGTCCTCAACCTCCTTGCCCAGGATGGCATAAAAGCAGTTGCGTTCATGGGAGACTTCTTCAGAACCGTCCGCGCCCTTTGGCTGATCTTCTCCGACTCCGACATCAACAAGCTACTTCTGAGCAGCGTATTCGCAGACCCGACATTTGCAGCGATGTGTGAGAAGGTGAATCGTGCCCTGGTGGAGCCGTCCGATACACGCTGGCTGGCCTACTGGAGAAGTGTCTCTGTCATCCGTATGCAGTATTCTGCAATACGCGAAGCCCTTAGACGCATCTGGAACGAGCGGAACAGCACCCACGCAGAGCACCTGTACAAAGAGGTGAGTAAGCCGCAATTTTTTGCATGTCTTGCACTTGCGTGTGACGTTCTGGAAAAGCTGCATGCAATCTCTCTTGTTTTCCAAGGAACCGCGACCACCATCTCGGATGTTTGCAGAGAAGTGGACTCGCTCGAAGCAGAATTGAGGGCACTAAGCTCGGAAGAAAGGGCCAAAAAGATCACGAAATACTACACTTGCTGGCGCCGTTCGTTCTTCGAAGCGACCAACGTTGCCGTTACCCCTGCAGCGTTCAGCACATTCCATCAGACTATCGCCTCCCCATACATTGCTGCACTCCTCAAGTCCACAACGGTCCGGTTTGAATCCAAGGAAGTTCTTCGGCACTTCGTTGTCTTTGACCGCATTGCGTGGCCAGAGGGCGCGCACCTTACAAACTGGGGGGATGAACACATCCGGGAGCTCTACAGATACTACAGCAAGCCCGGCCGGGTCACGTACCGACAATATGAAGTGGACGTGCCAGCAACAGACACGATGCCTCGACCCACATACAGCACCACTCGCTCGGAAACGAAGACAGACCACGGCACTCCCCTTTTGCACGGAATGACCGAGGCAGACCTGGTGAGAGACTGGACCCTACTTAAGGAGGTTCTACGCGCCTCAAGATACTCCAAAAATGCACACGCGGTGTATCAAGCCTTCGCCCCTGATGGCACTGCGAGTGCCCGCATGCAGCCATTGAGACAACTGGTCGAACTGGCACAGACCATTGTCAGTTCCTCTGCAGAAAGTGAACGCCAGTTCAGTACCCTGGCCCGTGTAAAGACCCGACTGCGCAACCGCATGCTGAACACGACACTGCGCGCCCTCTTTTTCATCGAAGACACCGATGAGAAGGAGATGGACGACGCGACTGCGGAGGAGGTAATCGACCTTTTTACTTCTGGCTTCGCAGCCGAAGCCCTAAGGGCAGCATGGTTTGCTGGAGAGTCTGAGCCGGTGGAGAAGGTAGCGAAAAAGCGCAAAATTGACTTGACACTACCCTGAAACCTTGCTGCACCTCCTTGTCCTGTCTTGACTTCTTCTTTTGTTAACTTGTACCCGTCCCTTCCACCAGACCAACCGCACGTATTCTCCGACTCTCTCTTCCTCCTTGCACCACGAACCGCCGAAGACTCAGAATGGAAGGACAGATGCGGGTGGACGGGCTCTGTACGACGTGAGGGCGAGAAAAATTTTCTCGCTGACAGAAGAAATTTTTTCGCCAGCATTTTTGGCCTTGCTGGCGGGCAGAATAACCCCTGCCGCGCTCCCCAAAAAAAAAAAAAAAAAGGTATTTTTTTTTTTTTTTCCATCAGGCACCTTCCTTTCCACCGGCCCAACGGACCGCGATTCTAAGAAAAGAACAGCCGCTCTGTGAGCCGGCTTCGAGGTTAGGCCGGCTGTACTGGGCCGCTTGTTTGCCGGTTTGGGTGAAAGCAGAAAGAAAAGAGTGTTTGCTTGATTGTTCGTTTTTCGCTCGGTGGCTTCCCTGCGCCCACTATGTTCAGTTGAGCGGAGGTTCCATCATTGCGTGTCTTCAAGTTTTTGAACTTCGGCGTACTTATGTAGGTGGTTGCGTGTCTGTGGGTGCTTGTGGGTGGCTCCTTCCGATTGCTCGGGGTGCCTTTCCTCCCACTACGTTCGCGTCGCTGCGGGTGGGCTTTTCTTGGTTGCCGCCAGCACCTGCGCGGCTTCTCCCCATCGGGGCCTGTACGGCCGGGTGACGAATCCGTGGTGCCGCCGCGGCAAAAGAAAACTGTTTGGTTGTTTGGTGACAGTGGTTCTCACCAGCCTCCCCGGCCTTGTTTCCGACACAGTTGTTAGTCGTTTGGTGAGGAGTGGGCATTCCTTCAGCTCGAAGTAACAACCGGTTCTCTGTTGTCGCCCTGGCTGGCGGCTGTGTTTGTGGTTGCCGGTCACCGGTCTGGCGTTCCGGGTTCTCGTCCGTCGGTGTGGGGTTGTTACTTCGATAAGCGGCTCACTCCGTGACTCTATCACGGGGCTGTGCGGGGCCTTGGTAGAGGTGGGAGGGGTGTTGGGAAGGAGGGAAAGGAGTAAAAGTCAGCCAGAGTAGAAGCTTCTAGAGCCGCCAGTCGTCCGCTTCGGCCACCATAACCAGATCGCCTTCCGGTTGCTGCGATTCAACTGTCTGCTCGTCCGACATGTCTTCCGCCTGTGACGAGATGTCTGAGGCGGCGTCCAGCACGCTTTGAGTCGACTGGAGCTCGGGCTCGGACGCTGAGGATGCGAGGATGGTGTAGTGCGGGAGTACTCCCGCACGCTGCAGGTATGCAAGCGCGAGTTCGGGGTACTCGAACAAGGTGCACCACAGTTCGTCGGCCGCGTTCGGGAACCCGCCCTTGTTGCGGTGTTCCACCTGGTTGCGCATCGCGAGCCTGAAGGGCGCGGTCGCGTCGTCTGCGCACACCTTGAACAGGTGGAGCACAGGGCTCGACGTGAGCGACCCGCAGATCGGGCACGGGCGGTAGGTTCGGGCGCGCTCGGCTGTGCTGAGCGCGCGCATGTCCGGGGTGTACATCGTCCGGATGAGTGGGTGATGCCCGGTGCGCAGCTGGCGAATCTCCCGTTCGGCCCGAGGCGTCAAGTGCCGGTGCCGCTTTATCGTCCGGCCGTTGACCAGCCTAACGAACGGAGTCGTGTTGCCGTCCTTGTCCGCCCGGTAGTAGGCTTCCCTGGCCTGTCGTTCCCTGTCTAGGTTCAGGTATGCCTTGTGTCGATACTTGACGTCCGCGGCGCTAGGTACTACGAGGCGCATATAAGGATGCTTCTTAAACCTGACAAACCCTCTGAGCTACTGGACTCTTACCGACCCATAGCACTAACCAGTTGCATTGCCAAGCTTGTTGAAAGAATGGTACTAGTGCGCCTTAACCACGCCCTGTCATTCATCCTGCCCAGGCGGGCTTTCAGAAGAGTCGCTCCGCGGAAGAACAAATTGCCTCGGTGCAACACTCCCTGGCGCAGGCCCGTTCGGCTGGTAAGAAGTCGGTCCTACTGCTTTTTGACATTTCAAAAGCGTTTGACAAAGTTGACAAGGTTATCCTCCGGTGTCAACTTGCTGATAAGAACATCTCGGGACGTCTAAAAAGGTGGATTGACCACTTCTTGCACGGACGCAGAGCTGCGGCAAAGGTTAATGGTACCCTGGGTCAGTACTTCAATCTTGTGAAAGGTGTCCCTCAAGGTACAGTTCTGGCGCCCTTGCTCTTCCTGTGCTACATCGATCCCCTTGCTGCCAGACTTGAAGCCCTAATCCCAGGGTTTACTTTCTCGTTGTATGCGGACGATCTAGCTGTTGTCTGCAGCGCTTACTCGGACGTCGAACTTCAAGATCTCGCGCAAAAGGTCTGCAGTGCTGTCGACGAATGGGCGCATGACTTCGAAATGGTTGTGTCCGCGAGCAGAACCCATGTAGTTTACTTTCCGGCTGGGCCTACTGATGCCATCACCAACATCGATGTCCACTTCCCGTCAACAGTCTCGAATACGCGCCTTTCACTCGACTTCCTCTCGGGAGCCTAGTGACCTCATCGATCCAACGACTTGTACATTCCGTCTTTCCAAGAAAGCGAAAGAGACGAACAATCGGTGCCTGAACCGCATTGATGGACACAAGATATTGCTCTGCAACGGACTTGAACTCACCGATCCTGTCTCAATCCTGAACGCCCTCCTTACCTACGATAATGTGGTCATCTCGTCCGCCCCTTCGCTCAGCAATGTTACCGCGGCGCGTTTTCTTGGGGTTATCTTTGACTCCTCACTCTCGTTCTCTGAACACGCGACCAACGTCAGACTGAGGTTCAACGCCCGCTTGTCCAACTTGAAGGCCGTCTCCACCAAAGTGGCATCTGCCCATGCGCGGACACTGAGGACGATGTACTTGACGTACGTGCTGCCGGTCCTGCTGTATGGGTTTGGGGTCTTTGGCCCTGGCTTGCATTATAGCGATTTTCATGCGCTCGAGATGGATCATCACCGTGCCTTACGCATTATCACCGGACTGCCGTTGTCAACTGAGCTCCACTCGCTACATCTCGAAGCTCACGTTCTTCCTCTTGAACTCATCTGCAAGAAGCTCAGCTGCACCCTCTACGAACGACTGAGACGACTCCCGCGCTCCCGTGCTCACGACAACTGCGTCAAGTCCTGCCCCACTGACTCTTCTTGGGTGCACTCCGCTCGCGCTGAACTAGCTGCAACCGGTCTTCTGCTTGTCCAACCACAGGAGCTCATCGGCCCTCAAATATGTCCTTCCTCGAATCTCCCGCCCACGATACGCATCGTCCCGGTGTGCCCTGGGGTTCACAAGAAACAACCCCGCGAACGCAACCGGCTGGCGGCACTGAAGGCGGTAAATTCGTTGTTTGCACCCGACCTGCGCGTGTACACGGATGCTTCGAGGTCGCCTGGCAACGACAACACCGGATCTGGCTGCTTTCTCGCCACTCGCAACGCGATCCCGGATGAATTGCTGCGCTCGTTCCCGCGAAAAATTGGTGGTCGAAAAATCCGATTGCGTCGACTTACTAGCAATAGCCTTGAGCTCATGACGAGTGGCGGGAAGTTTGCCACCATTGACCGTGCCGAACTCGTTGCCATACTTCTTGGCATGATTGCAGTCAAGCATGTGCTTCCGTGTTTGTCTGGGAAAAAGATTGTTTTGCTGTCTGATTCTCAGTGCTGTCTGCAGACCCTTAAAAACGGTCTCAGACAAACTGACTCTCTGGCGACGCAAATCCTACTTCTCCTGAGGGAAGTAGTCGACAATGAGTCTGCAGAAATTGTCCTGCACCATGTCCCTGCTCATTGTGGCATAATGGGGAACGAACACGCAGACAGGATCGCCAATGCTGCCCGCCTTGCCACTGGCTTAATTACTCCCGCCCCACTTGACTTTAACTCTGCTAAGGCACGTGTTTTAGAGACCCTGAAAAAAGAATGGCTGTCTTCCCGGCCGCACAATTTTCACTTCAGAGCCACAGATGGCCACCAACCAACCTGGCTGCAACCGATCCTGTCCAGGCAAGCCGAGGTTAATATAATCGCGCTGCGCACTGGCCACAGCACAATAAACAAGCACTTCCTTTGTGATAACACTAGAAAAAACTCAATCCTGCAGGGTGTCTGCTGGCACTGCAAACTGGGAATTACTGAAACCATGCTTGAACACCTATTGCTTCGTTGTGCGGTACTTGAACCCCTTAGACGTGCTGCCCTTAGATTCCCTCCCCCGTCCACATTGTCCCAGGTCTTCACACAATGCAACTCTGTCGGCCTACTGCTGCTCTTGCAGAAGACGAAAGACCTGCCTGATTTCCCAGTCATTGCCCGCAGGCTACTAGCATAACCAGTTGTAAAGAAATAGATATGCCAAAAAGTGGGATTGACTCACAACCAAGAACCAACACGTGCAGTGTTAATGTAGAAACGTCCATGTGAATGACCTTCACCCAAAAACCAATATGCACAGTGTTAATGTAGAAACGCCTTCCGTCCTCGTTCTCTACCGCCCTCCTAGGGGAATTGCCCCCTTGACCAGGTCAGCTTCTGGAATTGTTCGTTCACTCGTCTAACCCAGTCTCCCAACTGACCGCTGATTTTCCAGTCGGCCCGGTCCCGTTCATTCGCCTCCGTATGGCTGGTTGTCAGTTCTGAAAAAAAAAAAAAAAAACGGCGAACGAAGGGGCAGGCACTGCAACTGGTGTCCGCGATCCCGGGCCTACCGAGCCCGCGTGGCAGCAGGACAGGATCCGGCACCCAGGCCTCCGCCCCCCCAAGCGCCCCCCCAAGCCCCAGAGGTGGGCGCGGCCCAAGGCAGGGTGTTCCAAGGGGCGGCGCTCCCGTTCACCTTTGCCCAGGTGGCCGCAGCCAATGTGCCCACGCTGAACAGGGTGCCCACGACGGCGAAGCCGCAGGTAGCGGCCCTGTTCGAGACCGTGCTGCGAGCGGCATCAGACGACGCGGGGTGGCTGCGGTTATACGCCTTCGCCCCGCTCGTCCTGGCCGCCACCACGCGGGGGGGCCGAAGGGCAGTGACGGAAGCCCTCCGCCGGCGGGTTCGACTCTGGAGGGACGGCCTGTTCGAGACCCTCTGGTCTGAGGCCCAGGCCATCACGGCTGGGAAGGCACAAGGCCGCGCGCGCCGGCGCGCCTACCCAGTCGAGGACGACCTGGACTACAGGGTCGAGCTCCAGACGGCGGTCAGGTCAGTTGACGACCTGGACGGTCCCACCGTGCGCCAGGTCATCAAGAGGGCGCGCGACAGGTGCTACTCGCGAGCCGTGTCTGCGCTGTCGGCAGCACAGACGGCCCCGTCGGACGAAGCCACCCTGGCACAGCTCAGAGACCTACACCCGGCCGCCGAGGAGTGGCAGGGCGACCCAGCGATGCAGATCCCCAACGTGGCGCGGCCCGCGCCGAGCGCCGTGCGGAGGCTGCTCAAGAAGATGCCGAAGGGCACGGCGGCCGGCCCCTCCGGGCTGTCAGCTCAGCACCTGCTAGACCTGTGGGACAGCTCCGGCTCCTTCAAGGAGGCCGTGGCGGATGCCGTTTGGGCGGTCTCGTCCGGGAGGGTACCGACGGCCGCCAGGCCATACCTCTACGGGGCCAAGCTGG
>JAPJBO010002011.1:0-22923 GCA_030068145.1 Diplonema papillatum
GAAGCACGGCGTACCCCAGGGAACCGTCCTCGGACCGGTTCTCTTCCTGTACCACATTGACGACCTAGGCACCTCGCTTGAAGCTCTCAACAAGCGTATCGTTGCTGATTCTGAGAGTCGATCCTGGATCAACTTCTCGCTCTTTGCCGACGATGATGGCGTCGTCGTCTCATCCCCGTCCCACTTTCAACTTGAGAAGTACACGCAGGAGGTTGTGGATGTGGTCGAGGAGTGGACGTTCAAAGCCAAGATGCACCTGTCTAAACTGAAGACAGAGGGCGTCCTCTTCCGGGATCCGGGTGCCCCTGAGCCCTATCCTGTCACGACGAGATTCAACGCCACAGCGGTCGATGTTCTGGTCCCTGACGACTACGTGATAGCGTTGAAGTCTAGGTCGACCTGGAAGTTCCTGGAACCGGACGAGCACTCACCCTGGCACCAACACCACGGCAAGCTGATCGTCTCAGTCGACGAGAAAAATGGCGGCGACAAGGACGCCACCAAAAACCGCCTGGTGACCATCCGAGTAGCCGACGCCCTACGCTGGGTCGACAAGACCAAGCTCCTTGGCCTGGTCATAGACTCGGAGCTCACGTTCGTCCCCCACATGCAACGCGTCGTCGACAAGTTTTCTTTGAAGATGAACTTCCTGCGTCACCTTTCCGGAAAGTCGTTCGGATGTAACTCGTGTACGCTGCGCACGCTGTATCTGACGTACGTCCTGCCGACGTATACGTACGCCCTGTCGGTCTACGGCCCATACCTCCTTCGGTCCACATCCCCCCTGGTCACGACGCTCGAGCGGCTGCACCGGCGCGCCCAGGTCATTCTCCTCGGGTGCAGAAAGAACACCTCGGATTTTTCGGCGCAACAGGAATCCGGGATTCTGCCGCTCCGAGCGATAGCGAATCTCCGTGTCGCCGCTCTGCGTGAGAGGATGCGACTCCGGAGCACGCTCTGGCAGAACGACCTCGCCATGAACACGACTCTGAGGCGCAGCTACGACGCCCTGTGCGAGAAGGCCGGAACGGTTGAGTGCAAACGAGAGGCATTCGTATTCAACCCGTTTGCCCCGTGGACGCCGAGTCCCAAAGTGACGATCGTCGCCACCCTGCCGGGGAAGAAGGGCGATTCGGCTGCTGAGAAGAGGCGCATTGTCGAAAGCCGGCTGAACCGGCTCGAGCCGCCGGACTGCTCAGCGTGGATAGACGGCTCGGTGCTCGACGGTGCCCCCCCGCCCCAGCCGCCGCCCTCGATAGCCGACAGGTGGGACGAGCGACATCGCCCTTGGTTGAAACGCTATGCGGACAAAACAGCGTGGGGCGGTGCCGGTTTGTACTTCGAGTTCGAACCGTCGATCACGCCCAGCCTGCGCGACGTCGCTGACTTGAAGACAGCCACCGGAAATCGGCACACGACTTCCCGTTCATGCCCGGTAGGCAAGCACGTCCACAGCTACCGCGCGGAACAGGTCGCCCTTTACTCGGCCCTTGTGTTTCTCCGACAACATCTCGCCCCGACGTCCCGCCCACTCCACATCCTCGTCCTGAGCGACTCCCAGTCGTTTCTAAAAACTCTCAGCGCCGGCCCCCATTCACAAGTCGAACCACTGGCGATAGAGTGCTGGACAATCCTGTCGGAAATGGAGGCGAGGGGATACGACGTCACCTTGCACTTCGTGTACGGGCACTGCGGGCTGGAAGGCAACGACGCGGCGGACGTGCTGGCCAAAGCTGCAGCTCTCGGGTACCGACGGGCCGCCGGAGCCTCTTCCTCGGATCACCCCGAGCCCTTCCCCCTAACCGTCGCTGGTGCAGTCTGCCGCTATCGGACGTATCTGCGGCTGAACAGCAGCGAGGCAGGTGCCAAGGAAGCATTCGAGCGCGCGGACGGCCACGGGAACCTCTCGCCGTTTGCCCGGATTGTTCATGGCCGGCCGATCCCCCGACGCCGTCATCTCACGCCGAGGGCTGAACGCGAAGTGCGCCAGCTGAGGACCGGGCACCACCGCCTGATCATGACGCTGTACGCCACGGACTGGCGCTCCTTCAGCGAGGCCGAGTTGCAGTCCCATTTCCTCCCGTGTCCGGTCTGCGGGGTCCGCTCTACCAGCCCCCTGCTGCACTTGTTCGTACACTGCCGTGACCTAATAACGGCACCCTTGAGGGCGGCGATGCGACATGATATCACGAGGCGGATCAAAAAGGACCCAGGCGGTCCGATCGAATCCCTCTGGTACTACCTGTTCGTCCATCCCGAGCACGCCCTGTTCTACCTCCAGAGAGCTGGCGCCCTCCCACCCTTCCAAGTCCTTGTGGAGTCTGACAAGGACGAAGCCCCCCCGAACCACGAGTACGGGCTCGTGCCCATCATGTGAGGCAACGTCACCCGTCCACGCAGCGGCTGCAGTCCGAGGCAGGGGATCGCCGGGGCCTGGGTACTCTCGCGCCGGCCATCCTGAACCCGTCACCTGCCACGGTGCTCTCGCAGTTCGCAGCACGTCGCCGTCGACGCCGGACGACGCCGCACCGCCCCGCGCAGCCCGACTGAGGCTCCGCGTCCAGCGCGCGCTTCGTACGCATCGCCAGAAGAGGACGCAGGCTAACCGCTGAGCGAAATGTGCACTCGTCTTATTTTCTTAATTGGTACAAACGTGCACTCGTCTTATTTCACAAGACTCTTGTCGAGATCGTACAGTTCAGTCTGCTGCGCTCCAGTAAGCACCACTCGGAACCCGGCTGGAAGGCCCTAAAGGGGAGTAGTCGGTGCCAGCACTTTATTGTTGTCCATCCCCACCCGGACTCCTCCGTCAACGAGTCCCAACAAACAACATCAATCGGTAACCCCCCCCTCGTCCCTACCCCAGCTCGCAGCCGGAACAGCTCGGTGAGGACACTCAGCGCGTCGTTGCAAAGGTTCGTCGCGAATTGAACGCCAACACGGCAACGAGTTCAGCACGAGCAAAAGCACGACGAGCAAAGCGCAGTGCCGCTCGAAACCACGGAGCAAGTCGTAGCGCAGGCAGAACCCGAGAGACAAAGCCGTCCACAGCCCAGACTCCGGTCAGGGCCAAACACACCCACGACGGTCCTCGAGGGCATGCCAAGCTAACGAAACACCTCTTTTTCGTCACAACACAACCAGTATCCCCCCTTATCCCCCCTCGTCCCTTCCCCAGCTCGCAGCTGGAACAGCACGGTGAGGGCACTCAGCGCGTCGTTGCAAAGGTTCGTCGCGTATTGAACGCCAACACGGCAACGAGTTCAGCACGAGCAAAAGCACGACGAGCAAAGCGCAGTGCCGCTCGAAACCACGGAGCAAGTCGTAGCGCAGGCAGAACCCGAGAGACAAAGCCGTCCACAGCCCAGACTCCGGTCAGGTCCAAACACACCCACGACGGTCCTCGAGGGCATGCCAAGCTAACGAAACACCTCTTTTTCGTCACAACACAACCAGTATCCCCCCTTATCCCCCCTCGTCCCTTCCCCAGCTCGCAGCTGGAACAGCACGGTGAGGGCACTCAGCGCGTCGTTGCAAAGGTTCGTCGCGTATTGAACGCCAACACGGCAACGAGTTCAGCACGAGCAAAAGCACGACGAGCAAAGCGCAGTGCCGCTCGAAACCACGGAGCAAGTCGTAGCGCAGGCAGAACCCGAGCGACAAAGCCGTCAACAGCCCAGACTCCGGTCAGGGCCAAACACACCCACGACGGTCCTCGAGGGCATGCCAAGCTAACGAAACTCTTATTCGTCACAATTTTATCATCCGCCCCCCCCCCCCACTCCCTCCTAACCCCTAACCTGTGGACCTGTCACTCGTGCGCGTGTCTCTTGGCGCAAATAGGCTAGTAACGCCTGACCTGTTCCAGACGCGGCTCTTCTGAGCAGCGGATGGACGGTGCTTGTTTTTCATTCATTCATTCATTTTCCCCCCCCAGAAGCCTTCCGCGTCACCCCTTGCCTCTGCCGCTGCTGATACCCCCCCGCAAAATCCTCCGCACTCTAACCCGGAGACAGCACCGACAGCAGCGCAAATACGACCGCCTGTTCGCTTCTAGAAGTGCATTCGAAGTTGCGTCCGCCAGCAGCTGCTACTTGAAGCTCATCGAAGCGTTGCTGGGTTCCTCGCCGGCGGCACCGACTGCTGCACCTCAACCTGCAACCATGCCGACAAATGTCCTCTGCAGTGTAAGGTTCCCCGACACAGCCACCCCCGCTACCCATCCACCGGTAACGGAGGAAAATATCGGGGCCAGAATCAACTGCAACACCCAAACCTGCTTTTTCGTGACAGGAGTGGACGGGAGGCGTCAGTGCGTGTCCGCAAGGCTTGGCGACAGACTCGGAGACGTCCTGCTGAAGCATGGACTTGTCCTTGGCCCTGGCGTCCGAGTGATTCGGGGCTACGGCGCCCCGCTTCCGCTCGATACACCGCTCGGCGAGTTGGATTTCGACGGCGGCCTCTCCCCGTCACTTTGTATATGGCCTGGCATCCTTGGTGGAGGTGGGACGCGTTGGCAGGGAGGTGGGAATGGGTGCAACCAGGGCGGTGGTAGAGGAACTGGGGGATTGCACAACGGGTATTCAACAAACTCCGGAGGCAGGGGTAGTCATGTGTCGTCCGATCCCATAACAACAGAGCCTACGAGGAAAACCCACATGCAGCCCATGGGTCAGCCAAGGCATGACCTGCATGAAGGGTGGGAGGCACCTGAGGCGCGCATGAGGGCAACCTTTTACGTCAAGGACGTCAACGGTGACAATTGCCGTGATATGGCCCGCGCTCTGATGCACACTGCACTTGACCGCCTCCACGTCAATGGGATGTGGGGCGCATCCTATGAGAGGGAGTTCACCAAGGGGGCGGTATTTGAGCAGATTCGCGTGTTCTTTTCTATTCCGGCGATACTGGAATATGACGTGTTGAAGAAGAGTGGAGAGGTTGGGGTGTTTGAACCTGCTGAGGAGGACAACCGTTTCCGAGTCCTGTCACTAAGGGAAGACGCGACCCTTGCTGAAGCCCGCAACATGGTCCAATCGATATCTGAGAAGCACATGGGAATCACTAGGTGCCGTGGTGTCTTTGGCATTCGTGTTCGTGTGGAGCATTACAATGAAGTTAGAACCATGCTACCGACGCTCCCTAACCCGATTGGATACTTTGAGGTCCGCGGAGTTCCGTGTCGTACGAATGGGCATACCCTACGCGAGAACCTTCTGAACCTTGGCTGGGAAACCATGCCGCTGTTTCGAACCAAGAAGGGCGGCCGCTACCTCGTGTGGGTCGTAAAGTCGGAGTCGCTCCCTGGCAAGGACCACTACCGCACAGCGCAGGGGGTCGATCTTGCTTTCAAACAAATACTGAGATGTCCCCTTGAACCATCCACCACGGACCCGTCGCCGCCCCTCTCTGACAAGTATCCAGTATCAACTCAGACGACCGATGTCCGGCCGGACCCGTTCTCCGACAACCAGTCTGAACTCCTGCCCTTTACAGAGTTCAAAAAACGGCACAAGGCGGCTGCTAAAAAGTTGTGGGAGTTTGCAGGCCGGTTACCCGTCACTCAGACACCAAAAGTGGACGAGGGTAAGCCCCTTGCAGGGGGAGTCACTATAGCAGAAGTCCTTGAAGCAGAGGCCGAATCTGTGTGTCCGATCGATGTAGATGCCGAACCAGCCCAGACAACTCAGTCCCCAAACCGCCCAGCAGGCGCCGCATCGTTGCCCACAAGAACTACCGAGCCAGCTGAAACCGAAGTAGGGCTAGTCCGGCTTGCCGAACAGCTGCAGAGGGGCTGTCGTGAAGCTCTGACGAAGACGGAGTCTGAACTCGCTGCTGGATACCAACAAGTGACAGACGGCATCTTCAGCAGGCTGAACGAGATGGCAGCCGAAATGCGCAACTTGGGTGCTTCCGTCCAGCAAACTCGGCTTGAGATTGCAGAAGTCAATGTCCTAGAGCGTGAGGGGGATCGGCGGAAAAAGAGGGTTTTGAGAAAGGCGCTTCCTCCAGCTGGGAGGAGGGAAAGAGATGTGACGTCCTCGCCAGATGTGGTGTCGCAGCGCCGACCTGCGGTATTCAACGACTCAAGCACCACCCAGCAGCCGCCCGAACCTGGATCTCCACCCATTCCGGCTCAGAAACTCGTACGAGCAGAAAACATTGCACCAGTGACGGAACCGAACACAGCTGCGCCAGCAGGCGGGAACCACACCGCGGGCGGTGACAATCTCCACCCCACTGAAGAGGTCGCACAACAAGTCGGTCCCCCAACTTCTTCTGACCATCCTGCCCCCAAACCGGCGGCAGCATCGACTTCTAGTATTGAGTCAGCCGTCCACTCCAGTATCTTGCAAACGTACGCGACTCGAAACGCGATGGGCACCTCACCTGAAGAATCGCATCCGACTGCCGACCAAAGCCTGGCCCCCACGTTGCAAAGCCGCGAAGGGACGGGTGTTCAATACGTAAGCTCCGATCCGCAGACGCTGTTTATGCCGCCCCCTGAGCAAGCAGTCCAGCCCGCGCCCGGGATATCCGAGCGTACCAGGATGATGAACAAGGTTATCTCCAAACAGGATGCTCGCGCTGCATTAAAGACCGGTAAAGTAGGTGACAGGAAGACGGCGGCAGAGACTTCCCAGCGAGACGCGACGCAACGTAAAAGAAGGGTACGTCGATCAGCAACACCTGACCCTCCCTCTGCTCGTGATGCGGAGATGAGTCCATTGCGGGGCAACCCGCCAGCGGACGCGTCACAACAACAGCATTGAGGGCGTGTCCCTCCACGCTCAGCAGGGCATGGCCGGGCCCCTGCGAGCGTCCCACACAGCGGACAACCGTCCAACATCAAAGCCCGGCGGAAACCCATGGTGTGCAAGCCAGTTCAACACCCGGTGGAGCCCCCTTTCATAATCATAATCAGCTTCAACTGCCGCTCCATTCGTGCCCGTGAAAACTTGCCGGGAAGTACGGATGCCATCAGTCGCGGAGTTGCGGAGCATGACCCCGATGTCATCCTTCTGCAAGAAACCTGGCTAGGTGAAAAATCTCTCCTGCCAATCCTGGTAGGATACAGAGCTTTCCGGTGTGACCGGCACGAAGACGGACGAGGCGGCGGTGTCATAACGTTTGTTAAAAGCAACATTGCGGCCGTAGAGCTCCCGCCCCTGACCTTTGGCAAAGACAGTTATATGGAGTGTATCGCCGTCGAACTGACACGGGTAGGATTGGCCCCGCTGAAGGTGTACAACGTCTACCGTGCTCCGTACGAATCTGAGAAGCTCAACATGGAACCGTTCACAGTGGACGACAATGTCGTTATAGCAGGCGATATAAATGCGCACCACCCTGACTGGTCAGTGGGGGCTCAAAACGCCGGAGGTCGAATTCTTCGCGAATGGTTGCAAGTGAACTCAGCGAAGACCTATAACGATCGGAAGACGCCGACCATGGAATACCGTGCTAATGCTCGTTTCTCTTCCCCTGACGTAGTCATCTCATCCATGACGCCGGGAAATGTCTGGGACTGGGGAGTGCTCTCGTCTTGGGAGTCGGACCACCTGCCGCTTGTCTTCAAAATGCCTAGAGGTTATCGCCAGGCAAAATCCCGTGGCCCAAAACGTTATTCGTGGAAGAAAGCTGACTGGAAGAAGCTGTCGGGGTACCTGGACGAACGTAGCGGGCACCTCATCAGGCACCAACCAGCAACCCCCGCCAAGTTCGCTGAACGGATTACCTCACTCCTTCGTAGCAGCATCAAAAAGCATGTTCCCGTGGCGAAGTCGAATCGCCCACACAAGGCGTGGTGGACGTCCGAACTCGGCCGCTTGGAAAAGCTGAAGGCAGCTGCACATAAGGAAGTCCGAGATGATCCCGAAGATGTCACCAAACGCCATGCATACGAAGCCGCGAAGTGCACTTTTTCTGAGGAGGCGACTGGTGCGAAGGCTAGTTACTGGAACGCCATCATGACGAGAATTAACCGATGCACGGACATTGGCCTCCTATATCGACAGGTCCGGAAGATCGACGGCCGATCCAATCACCACGCGGTCCCTCCAATTAAAGTGGACGGGACCTTCTGCGTTGAAGCGGAAGGAAAGGCTGACATCTTTGGCGATCACCTTGAAAGGCTGTGTAAGCGGGAGATCCGTAACGCTGGAGAATCAGCCCCACCCTGCTGGGAGCCGCGCAGTGGTCCATCCGCCGTGCCTGATGCGTCCGTCGACCTGTACTCAATGGCTGAGCTGAACCGAGCGATCGGTGAGCTACGACATACAACGTCCCTCGACCCTGACGGGATCTGTTCTGAAGTCCTATCCCATGTGGGAGAACCTACGAAGGAGCTGCTCCTAGAACTGTTCAACATGTCCTGGAAGCACGCATTCGTTCCGAGCAATTGGCGCGAAGCACACGTCGTCCCGGTTCCTAAACCCGGCAAGGACCACAGCCTCCCAGAAGGATACAGGCCCATCTCCCTCACAAGTGTGGTGGCGAAGCTGATGGAGGTGATGGTGAAGAATCGTCTGGTATTCTTAGCTGAAAGTCCTGATATCCCATCGGTCCTACCATTTTGTGACAAGCAGGGTGGCTTCCGTAGAGGGAGGGGAACTGAGGAGCAAGTCTGTAGCATCGTCTCCGCGCTCGATAATGCCCGTCGTAATCAGCGTTTCTCCTGCCTTCTCTCATTCGATCTTGCGAATGCGTTTGATACAGTCGATCACGATCGTTTGCTAATGGTCATGGAGCAGCGCGGGCTCCCCCCATGTTTTCTGCTCTGGGTGCAAGCCTTCCTGAGAGACAGAAAAGCAGCGTATAAGGTGGACGGCGTGACTGGAAAGCAGGTCCCTCTAGCACGGGGAGTCCCTCAAGGGACCGTGCTAGGTCCAATATTGTTCCTATTCTGCATTGACGAGTTGGGGGAGCTGCTTGCCGACCTCGGTACGAGCATGGGCAATACGACAGATGGTCAGCCGATACTTACACTGTCGTTGTTTGCGGATGATGTCGGCGTGGTCGTAACCGGGGATAGCGTTGACGAGCTGAAAGAAAGAGCACAGGTGGTTGTTTCAGAGGTCGAAAAATGGGTTGAGAAGGTGAACATGAGCCTTGCTTACCATAAGACCAAAGCACTATTCGTCCGTCCTCACGGAATGATCGTGAAGGCTCCCCTGGTCCTCTTTTCACCGTCGACAATATCGGTGCAGGCGCGACAGTTACTTGCGTGGATTACGAGCGAAACCTGTTCTTTCTGGGCGAATACCCCTGAATACGCGCAGCATCACAAGAAGCACATTCTGAAACTCGACGGCGTTGACCATCCCACCGTTGAAGACGCCAAAATGGTCCAGGCGAGGAGAAAAGACGGTGCTGTTCAGCTGGTAGTCGCACACCGCATCGACTGGGTTAAAGAAACGAAGTTCCTCGGCCTGGTAATTGACGATGAGCTCTCGTTCAACCCGCATGCTGAACGAGTCGTCAATATCATGTCCAAGAGAATGAACTTGTTACGGCACGTTTCTGGGAAGGCGTGGGGTTGCAGCACGACAACACTCCGATGTCTGTACTTGACATACGTTCTCCCAACAATAACGTATTGTCTGTCGGTATATGGCGCCTACTTGTTCCTTCCACAAGGCGGTAGAAGAGGCTTCACGAGCCCGTATCTCGAGAAATTCGAGAGGTTGCACAGGCGCTCGCTGACGTACGTGCTGGGGTGTAGGAAAGGTATATCAGACCTTGTCGCCACTCAAGAGGCCGGTATCCCCCCCATCAAAGTCTACATCGACCACCGCCTTGGCAGCCTTTACGAAAAATTAAAACTGCGAAGCCTCCTCTGGGACCGAACCCTCAACGCACCAGCTACCCCACTGGCCCGTTATGTTGACCTTGAAAGGAGAGCGGGTACACGTGACCCTCCGCGAGAGACGTTCGTGTTCAACCCGTTTGCACCCTGGTCCCTGCGTCCTCCAGTTGCAATTCATCCCTCGTTACCGGAAGGCAAGACCCCGGCCGAGAAGAGAAGCATCGTGGAAAAACGCCTCCGTGCGTTGCCATCACCCGACTGCACGGCATGGGCTGATGGTTCGGTCATGAAGCAAAGCCTCCCGTCGCCCCCTCCTATAGGGGACCCGGGGTTCGACCGTCGGCAACTGCGATGGCAAGTGTTCTATAACGATGTGACAACGTGGGGCGGAGCTGCCACTTATTTGGAGTTCGGTCCTTCGGTACGACTAACCGATGCACATGGCTTTGAGGTCCGCTTCGAACACGGCTGCCCGACAATCTCCAGCACCTGTCCGGCTGGCAAGTTCCCGTCGAGCACAAGAGCAGAAACGGTCGCGATGGTTGAGACCCTCAGAGTACTGTTGGCTGTGCTGCCGCCGACTGATGTACCTCTCGAAATCCTCATCCTGAGTGATTCTCAGTCGCTTCTCCGAGACCTTTGCAATGGCCCGCATGCCCAGAAACAGCCATTGATGATTGAAATTTGGCTTGCGCTCAACGAACTCAACTCCCGGGGGTGCCGTATCACCATCCAGTTCGTCTACGGTCATTGCGGCCTGCGGGGCAACGAAGTCGCTGACAAGCTCGCCAAGGATGCCGCCTGTCGCCACTACAGGGCCATGACTGGTCCGTCATTTGGTGTCACCAGGGTGCATCCTCCTATTGCAGCAGTTGATGCGTCAACACGCTATAAATCACGGCTCACCCGGGAGTACAACGAGAGTATGGCGATCATGGCTTACGGGCGGGCTGCGATGGCAGGTAACGAAACTCCGTTTGCTGGCATTGTGAACGGGCGCGTTATCAAGCGCCGCAAGGACCTCACCAACCGGGCGGAGAAGGAATCGCGCCAGTTGCGGACGGGTCACCACCCGCTTGTCATGACGATGTACTCAGCTGAGTACCACACGATGCATCGTTGTGACCGACGCCAGCTTTTTCTTCCTTGCCCAGTCTGTGGTCGCCGCTCCCGTAGTCCGCTGGAGCACTTGTTCGTATGCTGCACCGACCTTGTGACCCAGCGGCTTCGGGACAGCATGTGGGCGGTCATGGCAGACAAGAGTGGTCGCACGGAGGGCTTGAAGCACGTAGGAACAAAGGACAAACTTTGGCTCCTGCTGTTCCAGCATCCGGAGATCGCTCTTCGGTACCTGCAGGAAGTCGGAGCGATACCGCGGTACCGGATCCTGCTCAACGACGATGATCTGCTGTGGAGCAATGCTGCAGCTCCTGCTGTCTCGAGCGACATGCTCTCGGCCTGGAGCTCTCAGACCGTTCTATCGCAGTTGAGTTCGCCTGTGGTTCCGTTGCTTTCGAGTCAACTGGTACCTGGGCCGGATATCAGTTCGAATGGCAGTCAACTCGCCGGGCCTCAGCACGAATCGGATCGTTCTCCGACACCGGACCTGGACTCTTGCACTGGCACGCTCCGGTTCGAGGACGCCCTGGACATGCAGGCTGCGGTTTCAACTACCAGCAGTAGTCCGGGTGAGTGGGCCTGAGCGGGCTCGTCCGTTTACAACTGCACGAGAAGCCTGCTACACCTGCAGCCTGCTGTGCGGTTGTCCGAAGACCGCGCGCCTGCAGCATGCGATGACTTGCATCACCACCTCTGGCACCTGTTCAAACTCAATCAACAACTCTGTCCTCCCTTCCAACCGAATAGAAAAAGTGAACGGTCTCCAACCCTGAATTGAACCTGGTGAACACCTTGCACTAACGTCCGCAATGCCAGGGGTTCAGGCTGAAGCGACATCATCCCACCAACGGATTGCGATGCCGCTCGCGTTGGACACTAATCTGTTTCAGCCGCGGAGATTGTCAACATCTTTGAAGGCGTTCGCTGAGTCTTAGGGCTTGGCTGCAAATGACCGTGCCCCCGCAAGTCGGCGCAACCGTTCGTTTGAAAGAGTCGCCGCTGTGACGTCGTGTAGAGCGCGCCGGATGCCGCCTATTGCTTTGTGAATTACATCGTTACCTGTAAGCTTCTCTAGTGCAGTCAACACCTGAGTTAATGCTCAGGTCGCCGGCCTTACCTGAAGCAAGGTCAGCCTGTGGCCAACCGTCCTCGTCATAACAAGGTTGTCATTGGGGTCAAATCCCATTCACGAGCATTCTCAAAACTTTTTGCCCATTCACGAGCATGCTTGAACTTTTCGCCCATTCACGAGCATTCTCGAAGTTTTTGCCCATTCACGAGCATGTTTTAACTTTTCGCCCATTCACGAGCACTGCCATTCCCATTCACGAGCATGATTTTTTTTTTAGCCCATTCACGAGCATTCCTCAATAGTTTTAGCCCATTCACGAGCATAGCCTAACTTTTTGCCCATTCACGAGCATGCTTCAAACTTTTTGCCCATTCACGAGCATGCTCAAAACTTTTTGCCCATTCACGAGCATGCTCAAAACTTTTTGCCCATTCACGAGCATGCTCAAAACTTTTTGCCCTTCACGAGTATTCTTATTTTTTTTGCCCAATCACGAGAATTCAAGCATAACTTGCCATAAGTCAAATTGGCTCAAGCTACCGAGTGCACATTACACGTGTAGGCGAGTTCAAACTTTCAGCCGTTCAGCTTAGAGCAGGATCAGTTCAATTCTGTCGCTCCCATTCGGTGATACGGATCTCTCAACAGCTCAGTCGTGCATGTCATGACTGTCCAGTTCTGTTTTGTGTTTCCGACGATCCCGTTTTTCTCAATTACGTTTCCTTCTTCAAGTGTTTCCTAATAGTTTTGCGTCGCCGACCATGATGAAAGTCGGCCCGTTTAAAACGGCGTTTTGGGTATTACCGTACTTTGGGTATTGACACCGGCCTGCTCTGACAGATGTATTTCGACCTTTGAGTTTTTTTCTTAGCCACATGCAATGTGTGAGGAAACTGAACCGCCCAAGTAGGACCTTCTGATCATGATCATTTGCCAAATTTACCACCTGAAACCACGTCCAGGATTTGGCTCAGGGTAGTGCGGTCAAAAAAAAGTGACGTGGCTCTTATTATTTACGCACAGCCGTTTGTTTGTGCGTATGTGTATCACCTGTATGGTAATTTCCACAGTACGCTGCCAACCGTCACTTTTTGATAATGACAACCGCGGTTGTTACCATAAAAAAACTTTCCCTTTCTACGTTTTTCCTACTCTCGCGGTGTACGGTTTCCTTGTTTGGTCATTTGAAAAATCGAATCTCGAGTCCAAGAACTACTGCAACTCACTGACTTAGTAGACACATCCTGAACAGTACCCCTTGCAGAACCAGGATTGAACCAGGATTGTGTTGTCGTTGACTGGGAATCAAGGGAGACAAGCTTTGAGATTTCGTCGCGAGGTGACCCCTCGCCCGCTAAAATGCCCCCTCTCGGGCTCACCCCCTCGCCATTTTTTTTCGCGTCAAAGTTCCTGTTCTGGCCCTCGGCTCCCTTTGTAAAAAGGTTGAGCTCTGGGCCGGTGCGGGAGCTTCCCGGCGCGGAGAAGAATGGAGATGGCCATGGTCACCTTTACCACTTTTTCTTCATCGGGTTTGTTAGGCTGCCGCATATTAGGCATGAGCCTGTGCGGTCGCAAAGCCGGGAACTTTGCCATTATAGTCCACGATTCTTACTGGGGGGGGTCGAATACAAGAGGTACCTCTTCTATTCGGCGTGCCGATCCTGCAATTTTCCCGAAAAAGAAATGGAAAAAAGTACCGCAAACCCGGAAACCGCGGGAACTCCCTTCTTCTTGAAAGACGCACGTAATTTGTGGTCCCCGGGTCTATTTTTCACGGTTCTCTTCATCGGAGCTGAACGCGAGCACAAATTCGCCGGAAAAGGTCTGCTGCACGGGCCTGCAAAGAAATGTCACCAACCAGTGGGTCGATTTCCGTCCTTTCCATTGCAAACCTGTGGGTTCCACGCCCGGTGCCCCGCATCTGGTAAAGACCCACGAACCACGCACATAATTCTTGGTCCCCGGGTCTATTTTTCGCGGTTCTCTTCATCGGAGCTCATCGCGATCAGAAAACCGTCGAAAAAGGTCTGTTATGCGGACCAAGAAAAAATCCAACTTTTTTCCAGATTTCCAAAATGCCTCTTGTATTCAAGGTACCTCTTCTATTCAAGGTACCTCCTGAATTCGACCCCCCCCAGTAAATTTTGCCATTATAGTCCATGTTCCTTAGATTTTGCCATTATAGTCCAAGCCCTTAGATTTTGCCATTATAGTCCACATTGTTAGATCTGCAGTCCTGTCCGCTGTGACCAAGATTTTGGGCAAGTTTGGGACCCAAGTTTGGGACCCAAGTTTGGGACCCAAGTTTGGGACCCAAGTTTGGGACCCAAGTTTGGGACCCAAGTTTGGGACCCAAGTTTGGGGCCCAAGTTTGGGGCCCAAGTTGGGGACCCAAGTTGCAGGAGAGAACAGCAGACTTCCTTCGCGCTCTTTGTGCAGTTAAGAATAGCTCGTGAGTAGACAAAGTTCGTGAACGGGCAAAAAGGTCTGCAACATGCTCGTGAATGGGCAAATATTTTGAAGCATGCTCGTGAATGGGCAAAAAGTTTTGAGCATGCTCGTGAATGGGCGAAAAGTTAGGCCATGCTCGTGAATGGGCGAAAAGTTAGGCCATGCTCGTGAATGGGCAAAAAGTTTAAGGTGCTCGTGAATGGGCAAAAAGTTTGAAACATGCTCGTGAATGGGCAAAAAGTTAAGCCATGCTCGTGAATGGGCAAAAAGTTAAAGATTGCTCGTGAATGGGAATTGACCCGTTGTCATTGTATGCGTACACGTTTGTTCCGGCAACTTAGCCTTCTTTCGTCGGCTAGTCGGATCGGGGGTGTGAACGGTGGCTCAGGTCTGCACTGTGACTTTCGACAACGGCCCTGCCGTTACTGCCATATTCTCGTACTTATGTGCAACGCGCATGCACGTATGCATCGAAGCATGTACACATTCAGCCGTGTACCATGTGTACATTCGCTCAGTCTCGCTAGTCAGTGCACAAGTCCCAGTGATAAGGGCTCGAACAGCAAGTTGTCAAGGCATTAGCGTAACAGGCTACAGAATAGGTCTAAGCCTACACTGTCTAGCTGCATCTGTCAGTCACGGGCGCTCCACCTGACCTACCCGGCCGTCACTAGTAAGGCCTACATGGGGGGATCAGTTTGCAGGAAGCCCCGACAATCGAATTCCTCCCCGTTTCCATTTTTCTTTCAGTATCAGTTCAGTTTCTAACCCGACGTTAAATCCGGCCCAGTGAAGCCGTTGCCTACGGGCGTCGACATGATAAAAAAAAAAAAAGCTCGGCAGACGTCGACGGAGTGCATGCGCGAAGTTGCTTCTCCGGCGGGCGCCGGACGAGAATGCACAACGCACTCCGCGATGTCATCGCTGACTTCGCCCGCCGTGGCTTGCTGGCCCCGGCGGTCGAGCGCCCCGTGTTTTCGAACACGGAGCGGAAGCGCCCGGACATCAGCTATGTCCGGGACGGCACCACCGTTGTGCTGGACGTCGCCGTCACCTTCCCCCTGCAGCCTTCGAACCCCCAGTACGCTAAGCGGGCGGCGGAGAAGCCAGGGGGGGCGGCGACAGCCTACGCAACAGCTGTTAAAGAAGGTAAGTACCGCGGCATAATAGACA
Source organism: Diplonema papillatum (assembly GCA_030068145.1). Lineage (NCBI taxonomy): Eukaryota > Euglenozoa > Diplonemea > Diplonemida > Diplonemidae > Diplonema > Diplonema papillatum. Next base: position 15,624 of record JAPJBO010002011.1, read on the forward strand.
ACGAGCCAAACCCTCGGGAATGGCTCGCTGTCCCGCTAGTCGTGGACACCTTCGGAGCGTGGTGTCCTGGAGCACTCACGGAGTTGCGGCAAATAGCTCGCAAAAGCGCCCTCCGTGAAGACCGGACCGCTTCGGCCGCCTGCCAGGACTTCTTCCACCAATTGAGCTTTCAAGTAGCCCAGGGGGTGGCAAGAATAGTCATTTCATCTGGCGGGGCGCGACCGGACGAAGCGGTCCACCCTGGTGCAGGGGGTAGTGTCACTGCATCGCGGGTTTTTTTACCTGGTCGGACCTGCTTGCTAGCAGGCCAGCCCAGGTCGCAGTGAGACTGGCGTTCACTGTGTGCTGAAGAAGCATTTTTTTGGGCTCCCGCTCCGGAAGCAACCGGATACCGGCAGCCCCGCTGTACTAACATGTCGAGTACAGTGTCCCGCGCTCCAAAAAAAAAAATTTTTTTTTTCATTCATATCCTCGGTAGTATAGAGGTCAGTATACCCGCCTGTCACGCGGGTGACCCGGGTTCAATTCCCGGCCGGGGAATTTTTTCCACCTTGAAGGGAAGGTGTAAAAAACATGGCACGACTGAGCTGTTGAGTGACCATAGCTGTCAGCCACAAGGTTGCCACATTGTGGCCCCATTTAGCCACAAAGTAGCCACAAACCTTGTGGCTACCTTTGTGGCTAATTATGCAAAATTTTGGTATCACGGAAAACCGCGTGGAACTAACGTTTTCGGCCAGAAAATGCATCTGAAACACGTTTTCTGACGCGAACATGCCATTTTCCGATTGGTTTGCCCAATTACCAGTGCCGAGTCACCGCGGATGGTGCACTGGTGGACCTGTCCAGCATTTCATCTGCCCCTTGGCGTGCTGTTAGGATCTCCACGTAGAAGAGGTGCAGCGTCTCCAGCAGACGAAGCAGCTTCTCCCGCTCCCTGGGCAAGAGTTCCGAACCTGCCTGGGGTGCGGGGGCTACTCCGCACAATCGCAAGCACGGTGACCAACTCTGCTGCGCGGCCGTCAGTTCCGCGTACTTCGCGCGTGTCCGTTCCCAGGCCGGGCACTTCCAGTTCGACCGTCTCGCGCTCCTGCGTGTTGCAATACGGGCACGGGACAATTCCCATTATAGTACACTTCCTTATGTTTGTGCCCATTCTCGAACACTTTTTAACTTTTTGCCCATTCTCGAACACTCGCTAACTTTTTGCCCATTCTCGAACACTTTTTAACTTTTTGCCCATTCTCGGTAACTTTGTGCCCATTCTCGAACACTATTTAACTTTTTGCCCATTCTCGAACATTCCAGTTTTTGTGGTGAAAATGTCACTTCCCCGAGACATTTGCCTCAAGTTTCACCGCGAGAACAGCTGCGTTCACTGATTCGAAGACGGTACCCTTGCTAACTTCAGGCCGCAGCCTCTTCGGCATCTACACTCGGGTTCTTGGTTGCTTCAAGCTCTTCTACACGTGACGGTGGTGTGCGAGCTACCCCGTTTAAAAACCCGGCACAGACTTCACTGAGTTTGCTCGTCTTGCTTGCAAATTGTGCGGCGGCCATTGAGTGACCTTAGTTCACTGACCTACACCAGGAGAAGCAGCTTGCAAACTTTGCAGCAAAGTGATTCAAAAAGTGTGACCGAAAATATTTGGGTCAAATTTTTTGGTCAAAAATTCGGGGTCCAACTTTTTTGGTCAACTTTTTTTCAGAGTTGAAGTGGCAGCGGTTACACTTGGCACATGGCTGCATGATGGCAGGAGAAATGGCTCCTGCCATGCGCCCTGGCGGCTCGCCGGCAATTCCAGTCTCTCTCTCAGCCTGCCAGCCTGCGGCAGGGAGGACAAGATCCAGTCACCAGCCGCCAGCTCCTGATTATTTTCAGACGACTGGCACTTTTTCTTTGCAGCTTCTACTGTAAGAGTAGCATCACTCAAATCTTGATTGGCCCGCTCCTCCTCTGGAGTCATTCGTGACGTCGCGCCCGTCGCTGGTTACTACTCGTGGTAAAACAGTGGCTCTGATTCTGAAGAGGTTTCGGCACAGAATTTGGAAGCGCTACAAGTAGAACGGGCTGGTCACTCGCGCATACCTGAATTATGCACGAATCTGTGTGCACAATACCTGTAGAAAACCGTTTACCCGTAATCTGCGGTGTCAGTGACCCAGTGCGCAGCCAGGATACCGAGCCGGGACGCAGCAGCCAACCACAATGCTGGCACCTTGTTCGAGGAACGGATCCGACGGAAATCGGAATCGGAAATGGCGAACCCAAAAATGGCTGGGATTTTTTGGATGTATGGGTGGTGAGTTCGAATCCCACCCTGGGCAATTTTCAATGTTCGAGAATGGGCAAAAAGTTAGGCGACTGTTCGAGAATGGGCAAAAAGTTAAAAAGTGTTCGAGAATGGGCAAAAAGTTAGCGAGTGTTCGAGAATGGGCAAAAAGTTAAATTGTGTTCGAGAATGGGAATTAGCCCTACGGGCACCCCCTCTCGCTCAGCCCAGTCCGCCCGGTAACGGGCGTGGCTCCTGCGATTACCGACCTCAGCATTCCGGCTTGGTAGGCTGTGAGGGGTGAGTTTTGCCTCTCCAAGAGGCTCCTGGTTGCTGCAAAATCTACCCCGCATTGTACCCCTCCGAAATCGCTCTCCTCGCTGCTAGCCGAACCATCTCGCGCATGCGTAGCGTATGCCGCAGGTCGTGTTGTAGGAGACGTGTATTGCCTTCCTGCGCCGCGTCGTGCACAATTCCTTCCCCCACCTCATTCACATACGCGACGCACGTGGGTGTCACCCACTGCCATTGGAGTTTGTCCAGCGCTTCCTTCAAGAAGGCAAAGGGGCCATGTACCTTTCGGCAATCCTGCACGTCCGAGCAAGCTCGTCAGTGGCAGCTTTGAGGCGAGCAATTACACCTTGCCTTAGGACCGACTGACCCAGCCCAGACGACTGAAAATATGTTCACGTCTTTTTCGTCAGAAAACCTCAGGTAGGTGCCCAAAAATGCAAAAAAATTGCGACGAAACCAGATTTTCTGCCTCGTTCTCGTTTTCAGAGTCGCCCAACCCCCCCCTGGTACCCCCCCCCCCCAATGTAGGCAAAAAAACAAATCCTGGAGCAAAAAAACAGCAAAAAAACAAAAAAACAAAAAAACACGGTGGGGCGCGACCGGACGAAGCGGTCCACCCTGTTGCAGGGGGTAGTGTCACTGCATCGCGGGTTTTTTTACCTGGTCGGACCTGCTCGCTAGCAGGCCAGCCCAGGTCGCAGTGAGACTGGCGTTCACTGTGTGCTGAAGAAGCATTTTTTTGGGCTCCCGCTCCGGAAGCAACCGGATACCGGCAGCCCCGCTGTACCAACATGGCTTGTACAGTGTCCCGCGCTCCAAAAAACACAAAAAAACAAAAAAACAAGGCCCTCCTGGGAGTCAATACCCAAGATAGTACGGTTTTTCTTAGAGTTGATCAAGATAGTACATGTTTCCTTAGAGTTACCCATTATAGTACATACCTCTTAGAGTTGATCAAGATAGTACATGTTTCCTTAGAGTTGCCCATTATAGTACATCCCAAGATGGGCCAATAACCATTCCAGCACCATTTTCAAACTTTTTGCCCATTCCAGCACTATTTCCAAACTTTTTGCCCATTCCAGCACTATCGCAAACTTTTTGCCCATTCCAGCACTCTGCCCAAACTTTTTGCCCATTCCAGCACTCTGCCCAAACTTTTTGCCCATTCCAGCACTATTTCCAAACTTTTTGCCCATTCCAGCACTATTTCCAAACTTTTTGCCCATTCAAGCACTATTAGTATTACCACCCTTTACCAATATTATGGCAAAATCAACACTGCAATTTCCATACCTTCGGGTTTTACCATCTGCAGGGGGGGGCTAAATACACGGGAGCCAAGCTTCACGTGTTCGGCGGTACTGCAGCCACGGGCCTACGGGTCAAGTGGCTCCCGATTTCCCAGACTAAAGCATCAAGGCTTGGCGCACCTCTTGGCGCTCGCGCTGATTCGCGGCTGAACGCAAGCTCGTCGAGACGGTCAGCCGCAGGGCAGAGCGGACGGGGTTGTGGCACTGTGCTGCCTCCGACTCAAGCTTTGCAAGCTGTGGTTGACCGTCACGTTCCTGGACCAGGAGCGGCCTTTTTCTTCTCTTCTTTCTTCTACAGAAGTCGCCTTGTCATGCGGCCAAGACGGAGACAGTCCGGACAACACGTAGCCAAGCTGCACGAGCCGATTTCGTCCAAGGGCGCCCACCAAAGCGCCACCTACAAACGCTCCGCCGACGTGCGCCACCTACACTACGGGTCGTTCCAAAATCACTCTACAGTAGGAGTCTACTTCTCCACTGATTTTGCGGAATCTTCTACGACCGGCAGGCCGCAGCAGTAGATCTCGAGATGGCGACGCCACAGCACTGGGCGTCGCCCTTCGCGACCCGCCGACCACTGATGACAAAACCGGGTTCATCACGCTACTTAGTACGCTTGCGCAGTGGCTCGTAATAGCCTACAAAGGTTTCACAACAGTCACTGACAACTTGACAAACGTGTCACGCAGTGTGGGGGACAGCCAGGGGTAGGGGGGCAAAAATGCCGAAAAGACAGTGCGAGACTTAGCTAGCTATTTGGCCAGCTACATGTAGCTCTTTTTAGCTATTTATCACTCATTCCACGAAAAGTGTCACAGATTTGGTGAAAACCCTGGGGTAGGGGGGAAAAAATGCCGCGACACTTAGCTAGCTATTTGGCCAGCTACATGTAGCTATTTCTAGCTATATATCACTCATATCACACATCCACGAAAAGTGTCACAGATTTGGAACAATTTCTGGGGGAAAGAGTCGATCCCATGACAGTAGAAGAGGGATCAGAGTTTTCTTGTACGGAGGCTGCTTGTGCTGCGGTAAAATTAGATGCTGCTACCGCAGGAAAACCCGTGAATCAGTCGCACCGCAACGGACTGACTGTCCGGTGCGCTCACTGTGACCCAGTAAGGCATGGATTCATGACGGCAACGACTTCAGAATGTACGTACTGTGATAGGCACACAATGATGGGCAAAACGAGTCACTGCGAGTGCTGGATCTGCTCCAGCCTGGAGTGGGCAAAAAGTTTGGATAAAGTGCTGGAATGGGCAAAAAGTTCGAAAATAGTGCTGGAATGGGCAAAAAGTTTGGAAATAGTGCTGGAATGGGCAAAAAGTTTGGAGATAGTGCTGGAATGGGCAAAAAGCTTGGAAAAGGTGCTGGAATGGGCAAAAAGTTTGGAAAAGGTGCTGGAATGGGCAAAAAGTTTGCGATAGTGCTGGAATGGGCAAAAAGTTTGGAAACGGTGCTGGAATGGGCAAAAAGTTTGCGAGAGTGCTGGAATGGGCAAAAAGTTCAAAATGGTGCTGGAATGGGAATTGGCCCATCCCAAGATAGTACGGTTTTTCTTAGAGTTGATCAAGATAGTACATGTTTCCTTAGAGTTGATCAAGATAGTACATCTTTCCTTAGAGTTGATCAAGATAGTACATGTTTCCTTAGAGTTGTCCATGATAGTACGTTTTGCTCTGGTACGGTCTCTTATCCTGTTCTGTTCTGTCCTGTGGGGGGGGCAAATACCATTCTCACACAAAAAAACAAATTTTTACCATTCTCACACAAGTTTCAACAAACCTTACCATTCTCACACGGTCGCAACAAATTTTACCATTCTCACACAAGCTCCAACAAATGTTACCATTCTCACACAGTCGCAACAAATGCTACCATTCTCACACAGTCGCAACAAATACCAAAGACCAGAGAGGCGGGTTTGAACCGACGCCACTCAAATCCTAAGATTATAAGACCCCAAACTTTCCAAAGGGCCAAAGTGACTTGAATTGCAATGTGTCAAGTTTGGGCATTCTCACCCGGGGAATACGCGTAAAGTAGTCGGGGTTGATTCGTGCTGAGCGGCGTGCTCTTGCCGGGAGTCCCGCCTGCCGGAAGCGTGCTGCCCGTCGAAAGCGCGCGCCAGGTCGAAGGCGAGCAGCATGTGAATCGGCCTTTTTTCCGGTTGATTGCCGCCGTCACGGTGGAGCTGCTTCTCTGTGCCTCTCCCTACCCGGAAGCCTCCGGACTGAGGAATGGTCTCCACTATCTTCCAAAGGGTGGGTGAGTGCGTTCTTGTGGCGAATCCCCAGGAGGCCCCGAGAGGCTTTTTGGGGGGCCCCGTCCGACGGGGAGTGACTGGTCTAAACGGTGGCTTCGGCAGTCCACACTGCAGCATCTGCCCAAGTGTTGGTAAGTGGTGGTACCGGCCAAATACCTGACTCAGCCCGGGGCTCTGGAGTGCAATGAGAGCTCCAGCCGGGGCTCCGGGCCCACACTGTCTCGAGCGCTCTTCGCTCTGCGGTTGGGGTCCTGATTGGCTTCGCTTCATGGAACCGTCGTGACTCTGGCGCCCCAGGCTTCCCTGCTGCATCACCCTCGCCGCCTGCGTGGTTGCAGCCTCACCGACCCTCACTGAGGCTCGGTAGGCTGCAGCGGGCCCGGCAGTGAGGCCTCAGTGAACAGGGCAAGCAGGTGCCAGGAAACACGCCAAAATATGCCCAGAAAACTTCGAAACTGAAGAACTTTGGGGCGAAAAGTATCCTGAATGGGCTGGGAAGCCCCCCCAAAAAAAGAGCTACAAAAGGCTACAAAAGCTACGCTGTAGCTAGCTATAGCTTCTTGTAGCTAAACCTCACACTGCCCTGTAGCTTTCTAATCATTTTGTGTGTACACGCGACTGTGTGAGAATGGTAGCATTTGTTGCGACTGTGTGAGAATGGTAGCATTTTGTTGCGACTGTGTGAGAATGGTAAGAAATTGTTTGGACTGTGTGAGAATGGTAGCATTTGTTGCGACTGTGTGAGAATGGTAGCATTTGTTGCGACTGTGTGAGAATGGTAGCATTTGTTGCGACTGTGTGAGAATGGTAGCATTTGTTGCAACCGTGTGAGAATGGTAAGAATTGTTGAAAAGTGTGAGAATGGTGTTTACCCCCCTGTGGGGCGGAACGAAGCCCGGGCAAAACGAGGCTGGGATAAGGTCCAAAACAGTACGTTTCCCGACTTTGTGCCCAAAACAGCACCTTTTCCTGTTTGTGCCCAAAAGAGTACTTTGTTCTAACTTGAGTGCGGGTCCAAGTTTTGAGTCCAAGTTGTGTCCAAGTTTCTGCAGAACCAGATTCGGTTAGCAAATCCAGACTCTCATCGAATCAAGGACCAAAATGGCAAGGTTGCTGCCATGCGATCAAACACTGAAACACAACAGGCA